>VWZS01005847.1:404975-487779 GCA_013397075.1 Rhabdornis inornatus | reverse complement strand
AAAAAACACAATAAAAAGAGGGGGGGGGGGGGGGGGGGGAAGGGGGAAATAAGAAAGCATCAACATGAACTTTAAGACCACCCAAGACATTTTTGTCCTCCTTTGCTGACTCTTGGAGCTAGACACTCCAGAGACTTTCTAGCAAATAAGACAGAAAGGTTAATATCACCTGTTTGCTGACAATCCCCCAGAATAGACATATGGTTGAATAGGACTATACATGTCTTTCATTCAAGAAAAGCTTTGGGAATAGCAGACCAAGTGTTTCTCTACCTGTGAGCAGATGTTACTGCATCTGACTTACTACAGTTTCAGTAGAACCTTATGAGTGGTTACTTGACTCTGTGGGAAGTTGCCCATACTAGACCAGAGGAGCAGATCTCATCTTCACCAGGGCAAGTGGGAAAACCTACATTCCCACATGCACTTGGTTATGTCCACTTCCTAGTTTTTGTGCCCACACCAAGAAGTCAAAGGATATGATAACTCATGGGAGACCCCATCTACAACCCCCCTGTGGCCACTCAGGAAGATAGCATCTACATGGAAACTGCAGTCTTTCCTCAAAAACTCTGCTGATTTTCCTTCAACAGAAACAGGGCCTTTCTGCACTGTGCCTCAATATTTATAAAAGCAGCCAAAGCCTTCATCCCATTTCTGTGGGGCTTGCAACTATATGAGTATGTGCTGGAATCATACAGTGTGGGAGGGGAGGTCTTGATTTTCTAAGTTTAAGTACTTGAGACCCTTTAAGATATATCCCACTGACCAGCTAAACACACAGTTAAAAATTCCTTCCTCACTTTTGAGCTTCTAAGGAAAAAAACTGTGTAAAACAATATGTTAGAGGAAACTAGAAAATAAAACTACAGCTGAGTAGTGGAAAAAGAAGAATGGAAGGGCAGATAACAGTCTGATTGAAGCTTAAGACATTTTTTTATGTACCTTATTCATTTTTGCTTTTCAAGCAAGACAGAAGTCCACACAGCAAGCTCCTGCAGAGTTAGACATGAGCAGCTATGTCCTGAACTGAAAAACCACAGCTGCCCTGGCCAAAGCAATGCCTTTATAAGCCATGTTTTCACTGAATAGTACTTGAGCCATGCTATTTCCCAGCTAGAAGAAAACAGTAACTTTCTATATAAACACACACTCCACAACAGTCACAAAAATTGGGAACGAATCAGGGATATCCTTAGGGAAAAGAGCCAGGAGAGATACTGCATGCATAACAGCTGCTCAACAGAAGTTTCCTGAAGGTACTCTGACTATAATAGGCTGAACATTGGTTTTAAATCTTATGAAGTACTAAAAAGTTAACCCTTTGAGGTTTGAGGTCTCTTTGTAAAAAAAAAACAAAACACCAACAAACCACATAAGTAGGTGCCTGAAGTTTCCAGGCTGCTTTCCCAAAGAGCCTCAGCAAAGTGAAAATTTACTCCATCCAGGAATCATTATAAATAAAATTAATTCCTTTTTAATATTATAGATAGCTTTGAATACAATCTCCTAACATTGCTGCTACAGTTAGTTATGCCCTTCCTGGACGATGTGCATGTTGCCATATACTTAAATATAGGGCTTCTGTTGAAGAATCTTGTTTCTGAAAATTTATCATACACCTATAAAAGTTTCATGTTGTATTATTAAAATTTTAATGTTATTACTGTATGTCTGTTACATACTTATAACAGCACTACAGGGCTTTAGAACAGGGACAGTGCTGGCATTCTCTGTCCAACATTTCGGTATTAGTCAGCTAGCCTTCAGCCAAGTATCTCTGCACAAAGGAACACTGCAGTCCTGAGGTTGACTTAGAGAAAAAAAAAAAAAAAAGACAAATCTACAGCCTGTATTCAAAGGACTACAAGAATCAGCATGCCATGCACACGACAAAAACTTGTTATGCATGGATCAGTCACTGAATCCATAAAGATTTATTTAATATTCTCCCTTTACAGTCAGAATTTCTTATGCCTTTTCAGAAGGCATGACCATGTACTGGATCTGTACCAAGCTTCCTGAGCACAGCAGCCTACCATAAACTTTGTATGTGTAGTCTCAAGAGTATCCTGTGAATCTCCTCTTCACTGGTCACTCTGCAAAAATCAGATGCTGTAGTAGCAAACCTTTTCACTGCAACTGTTCAGTTTGATATAACATAGATACAATTTCTAGGTTGGCTAAAAAAGCAAAAATAACCTATACAGTACAAATTGCACAAGTGTTTTCCAATGGCAGCTTATGCTTCTTAGTCTCTTTGTATGTAATCACACTAATCTTGTCAAAATTTTTCACTGAGTATTTGCAATAAGACTTCTGGTTATGCTAATCTTTGTCCTCTATTATCCTTAATAGCATTTTCAGAGGCACTACCCTAGAGAGGTTCACAAGTCCTGACATTTAAAACAATCAGTCATTTGATATTTGAAATTACTTAGAAGTACCTTAACAGCTGCTCAGAATAAAGGTGGTGTGAGTGTGAACGCATTTAAGTGCACACCTGTTCATTGACACACCTCTATCTTTCTTTTGAACATCAATATTTTTGGTACTTCAAGTCCTATAATAGCAAGGTCACATTCAAGATTTAACCTATGTCAGTAAAAGCAGACTATTGAGATGCTAGTTGCTTCCAAGTTACACTATCTGCTGGCTGTTCAACTTAACTTGCTACACATGCTTATACCTGAAAGCCCAGACTGCAAAACAGTCCACTGCAACATCTCTGGGACCTTGCAAAGCCTGTTTGGATATCGAAATAATTCACCAGAAACTGGTCAGTTCTGGACTTCTGCTCTTTTTTGTATAAATCAAAGGTAGTTTTTTAATAAAATTCAAGCTTTTTAGTAGTTTACGAAACAGAAAAACAGAGTCATGCCCATTGTACAGATCAGGTATTCAGACCTCAGATACACATTAACTGTACAATAACACCTAGCAGATCAACACCAGAATGGGAAGAGGACTTTCTCTCTTTATTCTAAACAGTGTGATATTCTATGAATTATGCTGCCAGTTTCGAGTTGCTTCAAGATTTTCAATTGTCACTTCTTAGTATCCCAGTTTAAAACACCTATTTAAAATGCATTTTATGAAAGAGTAATGTTAACATGAAATTGAAGTAGATGTGTTTGTTGATTTGGGGGGGGTTGTTTAACAGGAAGAGCAATACTAATTCTTATTTAGCATTGCTTTCCAGGCTGAAGGTAGAGAGAAGGTCTATGTCTAGCTTCATATTTAGGTTTCTCTTGGAAACTGGAAGTTTGCCAATTATGATTTCTTTTCCTACCATTAACCTAAGGTTCTTTTAAGAGACAACAAAATTAGCACAAGGTCTCCAAATGGGATGACAATTCATGATGACAGTTAAACAATGAGTTTTTCTTGGTTTTCCAGCTTTAAAAAATTGGGAGGAATTGGAATGTAAATGATAACTTCACACTGCATGAGATAAAGTGAATTATTATGCTGCCATTAGCTCTTCAAAGCACAGACCATAACGCATCTTGTTTGGAAGGCTGAGTCATTTTAGATCAATTCTAAGGTATTGCCTAATATTGCCACATTTGGCATCAAACACTGCCATCACATTTTTCTCTGTTTACTGTGCTTTGAAAGCCAAAGCAACCACAGAAAGGAAGTTCACAGGTAGTTCCCAGCTTCAGAAGAGGGCATAAGTCATCCCATGAAGAGCTGTTGGATGTTCCTGCTGGGCTACTTTTGGTCCCCAGATCAGACAGGTCAAAGCTGTCTGGTTTGCCCTGCAGTTACCATGCTGTGCTGCAGATATACCCAAGCCCTCTTTCTTTGCTTAGCCTCAGGCCCTGCTTCATTGCAGATTGTGGCCAAAGTAGAATACACAGAAGTACAGTTGTTTTGAATTAAATTACAATGCCAGACCCTTTATCAGGCTACAGAAGAATCCAGGAAGGAAATAGCACTGTAAACCTAGCTGGTCCTTATAGAAATACAGGTCAAGATTCAATTAATTACTTTTTAGCCAGAGAAGAATAATCACTGTTGTATGTTTTATTGGTTGTTTTAATAACTACTGCCACTGATTATTCCCTGTGGTTTGGCTTCTTTCTTATTATTCCAGCAAGCAGAGGCAAAATAAAGCCTTCAGAAAGATACAATAGGACAACTCTACAGGGAATACAGACATTTCCAAAAGAACAAAAAGATAAGAACCAAAAAGAACCTTATCCCTGTCCCTACCGTTAGCTGATTTATCAAGCCCTATATGGCAAGAAACACTAGAAGAAAAATAGAAAACACTTTAAAGGACTATTGTTGCAATCCCAGTTGAAGTAAAAATGGTATCATTAAATATTCCAAAAGGAAAAGTTTCCAGCTGCAATCATACACCTTTTCAGCAATCTGAAAAGCTATTTAGAAGAAAGAGAACTGCTGACACTTCCCCATTGCTGTCCCTTGATTCATGTGTCTGGATGATTCATGATAAATAAATCCACATATTTTAAATGGTCTTTTTTATAAGACTATGAACAAACTATATTACCATAACATACAGATTTCAGAATTCCAGATAGATCAAAAATTTATTTCCAGTGTCCCATCTATTTTGCAAATCACTGCACCAAAATTTTTCATTATCCCTCAGAATCCAATAGTGCTCATTTTTTCTGCTGTGCTTCAGTGAACGCTTCACCAGCTGCACCTTTCTGCATCAGAATAAAATGAACATAAGGGAAGCCTTTCAAATCACCAAAACAAAAATAATTTCTCTTTTCCCCTTCATTTTGCTTTACATATACTGTCTCAGGTGCTTGTAGAGACCATGATATGATCATCTGGCTGCAGTAGTTAAGAGCAATGATGAAGTCACACTCATTGCAGAAGAAAGTGCTTGAGCTGCCTCATTCAGATTCAACATTTTCTTCACCACATCTTTGTGCCTTTTCCTCAAACTGACATATTTAATAGGCTCCTCTTTATTAAAAAAGATAAGAAAACTGTGCATATTTTGTACTAGAATGTCTTGAAATTTTAATATTCCAAAAACCAATTTGTTGTTTCTTTCCAAGAATGATAAAGCAGGAACTGTCCAGAGTAGAGAAGCAGTGGCTAGCAGCTTATCAGGAGTCTGGGGTTGGCTGTATGGTTTTTGTCAAAGCCAGGAAATGCACCAAGTCTGTTCCCACAGGATTGAAAAATTTAAAATTAGGAAGATATTAAACACGTAGTCACACTTCTCAAGTGCATTCTGGTCAGAAGAAAGACATTATGCAAAGTGTTACAGAAGAGCCAAGCTGGATGTTCTTGGAGAAAACTCTTGCTGCAGTCACACAGAAGCTTTACAAACACCACTCAGCACAGAAGAGTCTTGCACAAGAACAGGCAGTAAGGAAGGAGGCATAACTAATGAAAGTTTAAATAGATCATACCTTGCCAAGGGCAGAGAAGACCAAAGGTAACAGGTAGCCTGAGCACAGCACTCCTCCAGGACTCTCTCTGCAGTCAGAGGAGAAAAGAGTGTGAAAATACTCAGAATAAAATCTGGCTGCTTTTTCTTAATCAGATTCCTTAGACAGACAGACAAATCTGTTGGCAAATTTGTCCAACCACCTAGTAAAAGAGTCTAGTAATTAGACACCAGTTTCTGTCTAGCCTTGTCTAAAGTATTATTCTTTCTCCTTCTCAATCTCTCCCTATGTCTTCCTTTTCCATATTTATTTGAACAGATTTTATCTTTGTTAACTCTTCAAGGCACTCCACACTTGTATTTGCACTTCAAAACTGCCCTGGAAACCAGGAGGATGCCAGTAGTCCCTACATCCCCCTGAAAGCAGACAGCAGAGTGAAATAACACCACCAACTGATGACACACACATTCAGAGCAAGTGGTGTCACATGCAGTCCTTACCACTGGCTTTATCCATGAAGAATAGCAGTAACTGGCAATTTTTGTTGGTGTCATCAAGCTGAGCCTAGAGAATTAGCCAAGCTATAGATACCACACAGAAGTATGTAATTGGTGCTTCCCTCAGGGAAATATCTTAATTTGATTAGTGTTAAACCCACATTATTTTCATTAGCTATTACTAACCATGTGGGAAAAGGGCCTGCTGTGCACCGGTGGCTGACACATCTCTTCATGCTTTCAGGACCTCTGCTTATGCCAGTAGGACAGTGGCATAAACTATTAGAAGCAAGGAAATATTTCAAATTAATTTTCTCTAGACTAGCAAAGCCATTTAATTTAGTCCTGTGAGATAAACAAGAACTTGTAGTAACCAAAAAAATCTGAGGCTGCTGAAGCTGGGCAAAGAAGAACAGGGATCTTCAAGAAGATTGTGCTTGGAAGAGTTCTGCTGGCTTGGATTTATAGTCCCAATGTGAGAGAAAAAAAAGATGTAATTTATTTACACACAAGTTCCTTTCCTCTGTCCTCCTTCAAATGGTTCCTCACCACCATCATCCCGCTTCCAGCCTCTGGGCTGGAAACCAACTTTTTCCAGAAACCTTTTTCTCAACCATATCAGTACAGTCAACTCAGTCCATACCTCAGCTACAAACATAGTAGAAAATACCACGAAGATTAAGAAGTGTATGCCTGTAGTTACATTTCTACTAAAAATAACACTGTTCTCTGAATTTCAAAATAAAGTAAAATATTAAAAGGTTTTCAAGGCAGAAATCATCACAGCTAGCCTGTCTGCCATCACAGTTCCAAGGAGTAGCAGCTAAAATCCAGCCTCAAGCCATGGTTCACATGTATTTTCAATCCAAATATGCAACTGTTTTCAAATCTGCAAAATCACAATGTTCCCCAGTTCTATACAGACCTACTTCCAAACATGCTGTCCATCTCCCACAAGTTTCATACTTGCAGTAGTAACTCTGAAAAACTACTCTGATTCAAAATCTAGTATCTTACACTACTCATGGATTTTGTGGTCACTTGAGCTCAAATTCTTTACCTCTGGATGAACTCCATCATTTCAACCGTTAGCAAGAGGATCCATGTTATAGAAGAGAATTATAGTTGAAACTGTTTGCAAGTCCAGATGGGAGCTCAGCTGTCAAAGGTGAAGCCAGACAAGTAAACTTCAGGTGCCTGAAGACACTGCAACACAACATCCATGTTGGTATTCTTTAGTGTTGCCATATTTTCACTTTGTGCTTTATATATATATGTGTCTTCACATACAGCAATGACTTTTCATTCAAAACAATACCAAAAACAATTATTTAACTGGAAAAAACTTTTTTTCGTGGAGAGAAACAGTTTGGATAAAAATACTGAGCAGCCTTGAATCGTGTCCTGCTGCAGGAGAGCCCAAGGTGCCAAGAAAGTGGTTGGCTCTACCACAAGAGAGTGAATGAGGTTTGTGTGTCTCTCTGACCATGGCTTTTGCTGCCCTCCCTGCTCATTCTTCTTTCCTGCACTGATTTGCTTGCAGGAAGGGAGCATTGCAGGAAGAAAAGCCTCTGACTCCCTGCAGTAGTTCTCCAGAAGAGGATTTATAACCAGGAAGAACAAACCACAGTGACTTTCAGGATGGAGCCAGCTGGGCACCACACACAAGGGAAAACAGCACAGGGATATTTAGGCTTCCCTCAGCAGGATACCCCCTTTCTTTTGCACCAGGCAAGGCAGCCTTTAGTGCTGTTTATACCACAAGTGGTGGCACAGAGCCCAGATACTCATTTCCACTGCAGTTGCTGCTTAAGAGATTTCCTTGCTTCAAAAATACATTTATACAATTCATTCAATAATTTCTACTAGCAAATACTCATTTATTAGGAAGTTCTAAGCTAAACAAACAAGGAAGTCATCCAGTGTGCTGAAAAATAAGCTCTTTCACAAAACTGAAGCCTCTTAATACTGCTCTTCAGCATTAACCTTCTTTCCCTGTCCCATTTTTGTCTTAGGGTTTCAGTCCATTCGTCTATGCCACTGAGACTTCATGTTCTCCACTGGGGGTAAATGAGGGCCATGAAGGTTTATCACTTTGTGAAATGTAGCTTTGAACTGTGTGGCTACAGTGCTGGGAAAGAGCACTAAGGATGTATTTTAGTGTCTTCTGATCCATCTGTGACAGAACTGGAAACCAAGCAGAGATATTCTGCATGGAACATTGTAGTACTTAAGGTAAATACACCGAGGCAGATAGCTGAATCCTGACCTCCTTTTGTACCAGGTTCTCCACTCCTCTTTTTTCCTCATTATGATATTTTTATAATGACATATCTTGATAAAGGGAAAACTTTTCACACAATGTTATTGTGAAAACTCACCTTTTTCCTATTACTATGATATAGTTGCCATAACAACTTGATGCAACATCTTAATAATCATTCTCTGCATCCTTTTTAGCATTGTAGTTGTCATGACAACAACACAGATTTTTTTTCAGACCTACCTCCCAACATTCTTGGCTGTGTTTTTCTTGGTTTGAATGAAATCAGACTCAGTCTCTGCTAAAAAGACCGAAAGAAAATCTGATGAAGTGCCTACAAAAGAAAGCATCTTTATGGAAAAAAAAATGTTCTAAAGCTGTTGTATACAGCACTTAACTACATCTTTTCCAGATGTATGCATGTTTACTTCGACAAAAAGCTCAATGCAAATACTACATTTGAGAATTGAGAGCTTATAAACGTCCAACATTCTGTCTAGAAATAAGCAATAGTTATTGATTAAAAAAAAAAAAAGAGATTAGAACTTTTTAAACAGTTTTAGGTATAAATAGTTAACTAATCTAGAATAATTCAAGGCTTCAGTGGAAAAAAATAAGAAAACCAAACGAAAAATGTTGTGGCAATCTGATAGCTCTCTATATTTTATGCAGTGGTGGAAATTGACACTTTTGTTTTGTTATGCGATGATTGTCATGAAATAGGGAGCTAAGGTAAGAAAAGCTTCCTAGTCAGTGCCCCTTTTACTGTTGAGGGTCAGAAGAGAGTTTAAAATTATAAACTGAAATTTGTAATCTACAGTATCATGAGTCGTAAATTCACATCACTGATATAGAATAGACAGAACATGACACTCACTGTGGAAAAAAAGTCTTCAGCACAGATGCCAGGCCAAAGACAAGTTCTTGTCTCTTTTCCATTGACAGCAATCCAATCTCTGTTGCCTGGAACTTACCCTCCTCCTGGAAAGAATGTTACTACCTTTTCACTTGAAGTGCTCAACTTTTTGCAACTGTCTGCATTGTTAAATTCAGGGCAATATTTATGTAATAATTACAAGCTGTGAAAACTTAATATCAGCCCAAAAATATTTCCAGCCACTTCCTATTACACATCAGAATATGCTTTATGCATTTGCAGCCCTTACAAATGTTTTTTTCAGCTACAGGAAATGTTTTAGCTTTCCCTGAATATTTCAAGCTTCTTTTCCCACAATGTGAAATTCAGAGTCATCCAAAGTGCAACATGTGGCTTCTAGGCTGCAGTAGCTGTAATGGTGGGAATGGTGAAGCACTTGATTAGGGAGATAGAGATTAGGAATTCTGGAGATATGAATCTTAATTTCCATTTTGTTGCTTCTGTGAATTGGTATCATGTGTGCTGTATGCACGTTCAGCTTGACCTTCTCTATCATCTTCAGTTCTAATAAATCCTGTTATCTTGGCTCCCTGCTCTGGAACTGCTGCTTCTCCCTAAACATCCAGCTTCAAAAGTACACAGCAGAAGCAAAAATATGAAAAAGAAGGGGATTGTCTGATTTTTAGAAATATGGAGAAATAATTTATTTACAAGAAAAATTGAGAAAATATTGGAACACAGAGTAAAAGAAGAAGGCATGAAAAGTAATGAACAGATCAAATATCTTAATCTTTTTCTTAGCACAAAAGCTAAGCAAAAGCCACCAAAAGTTAAAACACAGAATGTTTTGACACTTATTGGTGAACTTAGCAGACAAAAATTTATCACTTGGGACAAAGAAATAGCTACAATTACCTAAACAAGAGGCAATAAAAGAATTATAAGCTCCCATGCTCAATTATGTGCAAAACACGTGAGGTTGGAAATTTCCTACTGGTAGAAATTCCCATAGACATTTACCAGCTTATAGACAGAGAGACACATAAAAAGCATGGCAATAGACAACCATAGAAAACATTGTGCTCTGTACAAGAGCACAGCAGGCATTTGAGAGACAATCTAAAGAGAAACTAAATTAACACCTAATTGTTTGGAATGGAGTGAGATAAAGAGAATGTGAAAGTGAGTTAATGTAAAAATCTTTCTAGAGAAGAGAAATCTGGTTATTTAAATCTTGCTGCTTGCAATTATAAAGCTACTATATGCAAAATCTGTGGTGATTTATTTATCTCCATCTTACTCTTGACTCTAAAAATGTTCTTAACTGTTACCATTTGTGTCAAAACACTAAAAAACAGCTTGCTTTTTATTTGTTTTGTGTGAATTAAGAATTTATTTAGGAAAGAGATCAACATGAATGCTTCTTAGGAAGAAATACAGTTTCTCTAATTTTCTCTTACAGAAAACATAAATGTTCAAATTCTTCTGAGCCTTATGTTGGGACAAAAGGCAATTGATAAGAACCCATACCAATAAAAATACACTTCCATTCTACTCTAGCACATTTGTATTACCTTATTCTTCATATATCAGGACTCCTACCAATGAAATTCCAGTTTCTATGTGTTACTGGTTTAGCTAGATGATAATATTTTCCAAAGTCAGTTTCCATTTAAATCACCTGTATCTGCTCAGACTTCCATTTACTATTTCAAATAGGAATTACTACCTTTTCGATTTACAAGGGTACCAATCTTCTTCAATCACTTCTGCAAATTAATTCAAGTCATAGAATAATGGAGAACATTATATCTCTTACATTTTGTACATTTAAATTTCAAATATGAGATTTTTGCATGAATATTTTTCATCCCTTGCCATACTAAATCAGGTTAACTGTTATCAGCCAAAAAAAACCACCACCACCAAAAGAAAGGAAAAAAAACATAGAAGAAAGAAAAGACTTTCCTACTCTGTAAGTACTAGTCTTTCTTCACAAAGCTCCCTTATGAAATAAAGCTGCAAGTTTTATTTAACAAGTTGCATCTACAAATATTACACACTTTGAGAGCATTTAGAAATTAGAAGAAAATCTGGAATATCTCCTAATATTTTCCATCCAGACTTATTAGAAACCTGCTTCAAACAGGTTTGCAGAGCCTGGCCTCTTAGGGTAGCCAGCTCTGAAACTAACTTTTAAAAGTACCTGGCAATAGTAGACCCTATGGTCAAGACTTTATGGTCTTCCATACCACTCTAGAATCTTCCTCTCAAACTTCCCTCTTTGGACATAAAGAACAGCACAGCTCAGGTAAGAAGGGGAGAAGAAAAAACGGAAGAAAAAAAAAAGGCAAGCAAAGAGTCGCTAGAACGCAACTTCTGCAGACTCCTGACCTTTAGAAATGACTTAGGTACTCAGTAAGTCTTAAAGAGCTGCCTACATATTTGCTGGGCTGCTCTAAATGGTATCAGCCACAATAAGCAAAACCCCTTCACTTTCCAAGTCTTCTGGATACCTACAACTCACTGGAGTATACCCCAACACAGAAAAAAAATTATAAGTTACCTGCTTAGCCAATCTCTGTGGCAGCTTTTTGTTGTAGCAGCATACAATGAATCCAGGAGGAGCCAGAGACTAACTTAAAGTAGTTCCTAGGTAACAGTGCTTGACAAATGCTCAGCCAAACTGCTGGAGATATGAAGGCACACAGTTCTCCTCCCACTCAACCAGAACAAAACCAAACCAGTGATCTCAAAGGCCCTATGTTCCAGTGATGGCCAGATTTGCTTTTGATAAATGGAGGCAGGCATTCGCATGTGCTGGGGATAAGAGGAAAGAAGAGGGCCACTTTATGCCTGAGGAAGACCTCTAAAGGTGGCACCACGTGGGACATGAGAGTCCATGTCATTAGCCCCTGTAAATGACTCACAAAAATGAGAACAGGAAATACAAATACAGAAAAGGGGTAATAAGGGACTGTTTTTCCAAGTCCTGACCTGGTGATCCTGAGTAATGGAGTCCAGAGACCCCTGCTTGAGCAGGAAGCTTGGACTACATGACCTCCAGAGTCCCTTCCAACCTTAGCCATTCTGTGATCTGCTTCTCTGTGTGTTGTGCAGAGCCCTGCCATTTCCAGACAATGTCCACAGCAGTATTTCTGTCAATCATAATGAATCTCAAAACACAGCTCCTGGTCACATCTTTTCCCAGACATCTAGGAAGATAAATTACTTTCTTAGAGTGACAGAAGTCTTTCTGGGGCAATTTTCTTGCATTATTTGTAATAATGCAGAGCACCACTGCATCCCGTTACCCCCATTTCCATTGAAAACAGTGGCTTTTGCTCGCAGTGAGCAGAGCCAACATTATTATTATTATTCAGAATCATATTCTGTGTCATGGCAACTGGGAACTTAATATCATAGTGCTTCTTTTTTTTTCCCAATGAACTGATTGACTGCTTTGATAGCAGCGTTAATTATATCATTGGCAGAACTGCAATTAAATTAACATGATCACAATTTACCATTGACCAATATCAAGCAATCTACTTCAGACAACTGCCAATTAGTTAGTTATCAAAAAAAAAATGCCCTCCAGAGACTTGAATTGCAAGTTCAGCTGTTAATCTAATAGAAGTGCAAACAGTACTGTGATTACTTATCAAACCATGTGGTCCAGCAGGACACTGATGCCCTTTGTGCATCTTGGAGCCTTCACTGTTTACCTCTGAGCAGACATGAGGGGAAAGGCTAGAGAGAGTGCTATCAGTATCATCTCCTTTGGAAAAACAGAACCTTACCCATTTACACAAGCCTCTGGAATGTTTTACTGTAAAGTACTACCTGAGTTATGAGGAAATGAATATAACCCAGCTGATCAAAGGACATAGAGCAATTTGCATGAAGCATTCTGTTTTGTATTTATTTTTGACCCTAAGTCAAATTGAAGGGATGCTGAAATTTTATAAAACTTACATACTTATATATGTGCAGAATTTTGTCAAAAGCTGGGGGGAAAAAATCTAGCTCAGAATAATGTGTTTTACTGATTTCTGCTGGGAGTTTAGTTCTTTGGGTTTTATTCTCTTATTCTTAGAATTTTGTTCATTTATAAGATCTTTGGGGAAATTGCACAGCCATCCTTTCTGTAACATACCTAGAAACAATCAATATGTGGATGCATGTTTTCTATTTAGAAAAGGGTTTTTTCCATACCTACCCAAGCCCTTTATATTTTAACCTGTATGAACAATCATTACTATTCTCTTTTTCTAACCCAAAGCAAATAAACTTGAAGTACAAAAACAGGATAATGTCTGTTCCTTACAGTGAACTGACATGATCATAGCAGTGCCAAAAGTTCTGCCAAGTGGGAGAGTACATCAGCATCCTGGGTCAGGCAGATAGATCCCTGTAAGAGCACGTCCACACCACAGGCAAAAAACTGTCTTGCATTTACTTGAACATTCGAGGCAACACTGCAAGCAGAATAAAAAAAGCTATGACTAACCCAGAAGGACTAGAAGAGTTAAGACCTGATTTGTGATCTCTGTGGAAAAGAGGAAGTTAATGAATGGAAGAGTTTTGTTCCCCCAAAAATATTTGCAGGTAAGCAAGCTGGCTCAGAGCTAGTGAACTCAAAAGACCTTATCCACAGTCCACTCCTTTAATATTTTCTTCTGTGCAATTTTCAAATATTTACAAAACTCCTCCAGTTTCTTTCTCCTATTGATTAATACCACAGCAGAATAAGGTTTATTATAAACACAGAATCACAGCTGTTGTAGATGGTCACATTATACAAGTATTAGTCTAAAATTCAGCACAGAGAGTAGGACTGGTTCTAACATAGTGTAAGAATTGTTTAGAGAAGCTAGTTACAGTCCTGTTTTCACTCTTCTTTGAAAGTTTCTGGAACAAAACAAAAACCTACAATAACAAAAAACCTAAGTAGAAGACAGAGTGGCAAGATGCCTTGCAAGTTTACTAAATACATTGCTGCCCGTTAATAAAAAAATCTATTTTTAATGATACATTTTAGATGTGAAACAAATAATATGACACTGCTAGGTTGACCTAGGCAACAAAAGGAAGCATGAACACCTGAGGTCTGATTATTTATCCCGAGGGATTTCTGTTTACAAGATTTACAAGACCAGTGGAGCTTTTGAATTTCACTCACCCTGGAAGAAGGACAAGCCAAATGTCTTCAATAATGTTCTTCATGTATTTAGTATGGTAAGTCTGAGAGCACAAACTCTTCTGTCTCAGGTGAACAATTTAAAGACTCCACTATAAGCTTTGGAGAAATAATGGACAAACCATAAACTGTTCATTTCTCACTCATATTATCAATTATTAATGACAGAATAAAAATATTATTACGCCAGTTCACAGGAATTGTCAAGCTTCATTGAGGAGAGGAAGACAAAACACATTACTATTTGAATGTGTTGGATACTATTCAGTCATGGCTAGTAAATGATGCTGTAACTTGACATTAGTACTGTCAGCACTTAAGTAATAAAAATTAATATCAAAAGAAGTTGGCTATTTTTCCATCCCCGACAATTTTGTTTAGGACATGGCACAAAAGTTGCATCCACAGTGAAAGCCTTGGGACCCTGGGCAAACTAACCATAAAAACAGATACAACAAAATCCCTTATCTGTGATCCACAGGAATCTATTTAGTATCTCCAGCCTTCATAATGCTATGAAAGTACTGACTGCACTTTGAGCCACTTTACAGCTGACCTTTGGATGAAAAAGATCAAAAGGAATTACTCACTTGAAAACTGGAAGCTCGAACAGCTGATACTTCAAAGCATCACTTGGTGGGAAGTCCCGTTCGGGCTCTGTGTCTGCTGAAACAAAGAGAACAGACTGATTCAGTCCTGGGTACCTGCAGACATGAACTGAGAGCTTGTTCTGCTAAGTGGTACCACTGAAGTGAACTCTGTAAAGCAAAAGGTTGATATAAAACCTTCTGGCTCTTCCATGGAATTCCTTCCACTGACAATAAGAGACATCAGTTCAGGCCGCAGCTTCATGCTATTAAATACAATGGATCAGGACCAAAGCTGGATCCAAAATACATCAGTACAGGCAAAAAAACAACTGTTACCCCAACAATATTCAGCTCTCTGTAGCTGAATGATGTGTATTCCTGCTGTGAGTTTTGCAAATGTTTATTTAGTTGTCATTTTTATTTTCTCTCAGCATTAACCAGGGGGCCACTTACCTTTCATCTAGCGCACCGGCATGAAAAATAATTACATGTCCAAGCCTCAAAAAATTCTTCATTTTCCTTTAAAACAGAACCCTGATTACAGGTTAAGTGTTTATTCCAGTGACTGCCACCTAAGCTAGGAATGACAAAATTATTGTCCCAAATAAATCAGCACTCTGAGACAGGTAATAGGGGTTTGGGGTTTTTTTCTGTTTGTCTTCTTCAGCTCTCATAACCTATTTATTTGTTGCATCTGTTCTTGGGCTATGTGCGACTATTAGGCTACTTGTTAGCAAACTATTTTGATGCTGATCATACATTCTTCCTTGGCTTTGACTGGTCATATGGGGGTAACATAATATCTCTTTGCTCTATCATACAGGTACTTTCATAACAAGGAAAACCTGCAAGCCAGAAGTGGTTAACAAATGGCACGTTGCAATTCCCCAAGCACCACTGTAAAAACAAAGCAGTTTCCAAAAACTTTCAGTGACAGCCTGGCTACTTGATCAGCTCTTTATAAAATGAGTGTTCAAAACACTTCTTATAGCTATCTATGATCTTGCACTTCAAAAAGCACAGCAAAAACAACAAAAAAGGCAGAGGCTTTAGCTGAAAACATAAGTGCACTGCTAACAGAAACTTATAATGACCTCTTCTGCTCTGTATGTTATACTGCAAAATGGTCAGAAGTACAGAAAAAAGGGAGTAAGTAATCTGAAAGCTCATTAAGGTTTTTCCAAAGGATGCTGACTCACAATTTCATCCATACTTTTTATTGCCACAAAGGATAGTAGTGCAAGAAAAGAAAGAATCAGGAAGAAAAGGGGGGACTGTATTTTTTTGTTCATAATTATCATGTCTTCCAGCTCTTCACTCTGCCCAGCACAGATTTGCATGTTCCCCAAGGACCTTGTCATTTATCTAATAAAAGGTGAGATCCTTGCAATGGCAATGGAGCTGACTGGGGCAGTGCTCCACAAGCAGGCTCCCTGAAGTGAGTGTGGCTATTCGTACAGCAAGACAGTGCCCACCAAGAGTTGAGGCAGACAATATCCAGCACTGAAGCATTGCCTTTGGTCCAAAACTTCCTCAGTCAACTCAGCTCACTGGGATGTGAGTGTATTCTCGGCCTGAAAGTTCTCTTCCAAAGAGCTGGGAATTGGCAGGTTGTTGGGTTTTTTCGGTTGTTTTTAAAACCCTTGAAATGGGCAAGTTCTCTAAGACTTCGTGGGTTTAGCTACAGTGTATACAATCATTCGAGGATGCATTCTGCTAAAGGTGAAATTGCTCGCAGTCAATGCAAAGGGTATAGGATGCCTGCGGGGCTCATTTGACAATAGCAATGCATGATGTTGGTCAGTAAAATCCATCTTTTCAATTAACATTTTATCTACTGGAGGCTTATTTAAGTTACACCAAAAAATTTAAAAATCTAAAGCTCAGTGACATGTCAGACAATGCATGCTCTGTTATTTGCAAGCTGTTAAAAATCACTGGTGCAGATGTTTCCTTTCATTGTAGCCATAAATGTGAAGCAAAGTCACTGCAGCCAGGGGAATCGGCCCACTTCTGCAGTGTTGAAATGGGGATGAGGATTCCACTCATTTTTTGATATTGGCAAAGAGGTACAGGAAGACCCATGCTTTTTCAAAATAATAAATAGTGATGAACACTGTTCTATAACACACCTATTTTTATTTCAAGTGGTTTAGCCACAGCTGAAGAGCTTGAAGGAAATTAAGCTAGATCAAAAATCCTATTCATGCTTTCCAAAATGGAATGGATAGTCTGTCATTTTACTTATGCAGCTCTTTCAATTCCATGCTTATGGAACAGTGGTTTTCTGATTTGTTTCTTCCACTGTGGGCTACTGATTGTGTGCTGTACTTAAAGCCTCTCCATCTTGAAGCAAACTTATTACTAATACATTGTGGGATGCCAGAGCTACTGTTGGGTGTTCAGTAACTTTAGCAGTTCATTAGACTGAAACTAGGAACACGCAGCGGGTGGGACATCTGCCTGGAAAGCTACAATAGCATCAAAGACACACACACAAATTATAATAATGACTCATTATAAACTCTTTGTGCCTCTAGAAGAAAACACATATCACAGCTTGCCATCTTGTTATCATTAAGAATGCGAAAATGCTGCTTGAAAGTGGGTGAAACATATATTCATGTAAGTATCCATATTTATAGGAAAGGAAGAAAGTGAGAGCTAAACTATATCTAAGTAAAAGTAAAACACAACACTGATGAAAGCAAAAAAACCTCTTTTAACTAACCACATAGATCTTTCAAAAAAGAAAAAATCCAAAAGCAGCTCTATTTTTAGAGCAAATATGTGAACATGGAAATCCATTTATTTTTAAGGGATGGGTAGCTGGGTAATATTTGGTGCCCATAGGAAAACTATAGCGTATAGTTTTTTAGACTATACACTTTTTCTTTTTATATGATTAGGACTGTGAATATCCCATCCCTGGAAGAGTTCAAGGCCAGAATGCATATGGCTCTGAGCAGCCTTGTCTAGCGTAAGATGTCCTTGCCCACAGCTGGAGGGTTAGAACTTGTGACCTTTAAGATCCCTTCCCAAATCATTTTCTTGATACTTTGATTTTTACTTTCTCTAGATCATCAGATCTGTTGTTCAAGATACTCCTAATGTTATATTAAGGTATAAATCTAGGTCCATGTAACCTGCTTGCATTCACAGGGGTTTTGTCTTTGCCACGTTTGGAAAGTACATTATACCATGGTGTAAGAGTTCGCAGAAGTGAGGTGAGCCCGAGTCCACAACTACCAGCACAGGATTTAGATCAAGTTTGTATTAGAGAATGGATTAATGGTGAAATAACAGTTTTGGGAAATTTAAATGGTAGAAGGTTTAGTATTTAATAAAAAGTGGTAAGAAACCTTTATTGACTGGAGGTCAGAGAGAAAATTCTGCCTTACACATCCCTAGTACTCTACTCCCACACTGAAATAAATCCAGAAATACAGGACAATGGAGTCAAAACCGTTTCAGAAAGAATTTGGCAAACATATACCCCATCCTTTGCCAGGTCCTTCTACCACTCAAGATGGAGGGAGTTAAATTCTGTGAGAACACTTTCTGGAGGTTTATTCAATATGTGTACTTTGCTGAGGACTGCAGCTTTTCAAGGGATTGCTTTCTCAAATATATTGAACAAAAGAAAAGGCTGAAAGCAAAAAAAAAAATATTAAACTTGATATTTTCTTCTTTGAAGCAGCGTATACAAAACACCCAGGTTTGGAAGTGAATTGCTAGCCTTCGAGGCACCATTTACAAAACAAAGTTCTAGCAGCAGTCTTTCATCTCTGACTGTCCCACACCCATCAAAGTGCCTCCATCTCTGCTGCTCCTGATATCGTGTTAGCAACAGAAACATTTGCAGGAGTAGAACAGCATAACTAACTGCCAGAGAAGACAACCCACTCTCAAAATAATCCTTGCACATCATATTGCAGTACTTCCTTGAAAAAGAACCAAGCCACCCAGTTACAAATTTTAACACATGAATAGTAACACGAGCCAGGATCTCCCAACACTCCCAGCAAGTTCTCCAAAACAGAGCGAACATGAAGATATTGAAATTGCCACCAGCTGCACTGGTGTGTATGAATAAATATGTGCCCTGGGACAGAGATAGTCACAGGATATTACAGAAGTGAAATAGCATAAATGCTTTTTTTCTTTTTTTTTTTTTATAGATACTGGCTAGTGACTACTGGGCTTGCCCACAGCTAGCATCATGGAAACGCTTTTCCACATCTCAGTCTAGGCAGTTCGCCAGTGTTCAGAATGAACCAGTGCTTATTGCTTCCACAGCTACTTTGTGCTGCCCAAGTGCCTCTCCCAGCTGTCTGCATGCTATCATGAACACAGCACAGTGAAATCACAGTGCACACAATGGTAAACCCACCATCACCTCAAGGGCAACTTTTGGCAAACATTCCCTTTTATATTAATCCAACTTTTCCTTCACACACAGTTGTGATCCATTTGTTCACTGTCTTTTCCCAGCTAAATTCCTCTGAATAAACTGTGCACCAAATAAGAACTGACAACAAGCAGACATCAAACGGGATTTAGTTCTCTGGACCACTTAACTCCTGAGGGGCAGGCACAGAAAAGGAGATGCATGGATTCCCTGTGCAGAAAGGTTTGAGGTTTATAAGAAAATGTCTCGTGCCAGTGAACTTCACAAAATTTTAAAGAAGTTTTTAAAAGAGAAAGGAAGAGAGGACAAAAAGGCGAGCCCTGGTGTTTTCTTAGGAGGGGAAGAGAACTTACAGAAAGAAAGAACAAGAATGAATCTTTTAATACCAGGCAACAAAGAGGTATCAAAAAAGGAAACCAATCAAAAAAGAAGAAAAGACATAAATCTGGAGATGCCTGGACCCTGAAAAAGAAACATGCAAACCAGGAGAGTAAGAAATTATTTACCAGGTATATTTCTTCACCAAACTGGTGAAGGATGCTACCAGCACCAAGGACCACCTACCAATCACCAACAACCAGACACCACTGAGACCTCCTCTTCTCCCTCTGAAGGGCTGCCATAGCAGTACAGCAGTACTCCTGCTGGCCCCAGCAGTACAGGCAGGTCACTTCCCACAACCCAGTAGCTTCTCCTGGGTCCACCTTGCAGTGCCCCGAGGCCATGTCTGCCTTCAGGAGTGGAGCTGCCTGCTAAACCTCTCCCACCACGTATCCTGTTCAGGCTCCAGGATCCCCTGAGACCCACATGGCACCTGGAGCCCACAGGGACATTCCTGGCACACAGCCTGCAGCTGAGCTTGTTCAGTGCTGAGCAACGCGAGCACAGCACCAAGGCAGTACAAGCTGGGCTGAGAGGAGGCTCACTGCTGCCAACCCACACCCAGACATAGCTACAGCCTCCCCAAAGAAAACGTGATTCCAGCTTGCAGAATTCACTACAAGCTGTAGACAGCAAGGAGCATTGAATCCAGGCCTTGGACAGGAGGCATGTAAAACTCCTTTCAGGCACTACCTCATCACAGTGACATCCACTCCTTCTCCATAACTCAGAGGCAGTTTAAAATCTTGTCTCCTTTCTGTTCATTTCTTTCTCTGGAAGTCAGAATAAAACCCAGGCTAGAAGAAGGTTATATTTTTATTTATGGAAACTTATTTTCTGATTTACTCAGCAAAGCCCAATCTTTTCTCTCTTACAAAAAGCACCTGGCATTTTAACCCAGCAGTCCATGATATCCACACATATAGAGGATCTAATTCAGACAGAAGAAATCAATTTTTCACCTTAATCTCACTGCATTTAACAGAAGGAGATTGTGGGGGCTTTTATTGGCAGTCTGACTGACCACTGCTGCAAGCAAGACTGACCAAAAGTGGGATCCTGAGGTTACAAAACTAGCAGTAACTCATCACAGGTTGCTTATAGCCTGAGTTGCATTATTTTTCTTATCAGTCTTGCTGCTATCATGTGGCCTAATGCTCTGCTACAGGGAACAATTATTGTTACTCAAAGTAATACTGCTTCTTGGGGGAAATACAAACTACTGAAACTTAAACAATATGCTTTGCTCTTATGCAAGTAGTTCTGGCAATAAGATAAGGAAAGACAACAAAAATAATGATAAAAATCAGCAAAATCATAACAGTTTTAGAAGTTCTCCATGACACATCTGCTGTTCTTTAAATGAGACAATCTGTTCATTGCAGGAGCTGCTTCCTGAAATCCAAGTTTTCTAATACCAAGCACTTTCAGCATTACTAAAGTCTCATTTGTTTGCTTTCTTCTGGCCCTTCTTGTTCTGTTTTTATGAGAGGCATTTTGATAGCCTAGGACAAAAAAAGCCCTTAAAATTTGAAAAGTTCAGTGCCAGTTTCTATAAAGCATTAAAATAGACTTTTGTGATAACAGCGATAGTGATGTAGTAACAATCAAAGTGATATTCAGTAAAGATTATAATTTCACAGCCCCATAAAACCAGACGAAATGTGAACTCCCTCAAGTGAGACTTATTCTTCACATTCTTTTTCCTTACCTTTTATTGTGTTTCCAGATACCATCCTTCCTGTGGGCTTCCAGCAGCTCTCAACAATAAGTAAAATTACTGTGATGTTGCCATGCATTAATAAAGCCAGTCCAAATCACCTTATCCTGAGGAGCTGACCACAGAAGTATTCCCTCGTGTGATAGTAAATTATTAATTGTTACTCTACCAAAGAATCAATTAACCAGGTTCCTAACTAATAGAAAAGAACATCTAGGGAGAAGGCAAACAATTTTATGAGGACATCATGTGTATACTTTCACACAACCTACAGAGGCTACCCCTGTCTTCTCATCATTTTATTTCCTTGTGGGAACATTTTATTTTTTCCAATAGAAAATTATGCATTTTAATATCTTTACTTTTTGTCATTAACAGGAGAACAGTTATAGTTTGAGGATATTTTCAAAAATGCAGTCTTTAAATAATATTAAGGGGAAAATTTTAAATGGATCACATGTCTTGGACTAGGTAATTCTTTTCTCTCTTACTAGTCCAGTCTCATCAGTCAAATTTATTTCAAGTAACAGTGATATTACAGGGATTCCTCTTACCTGTAAGGTCAACATGAGAAATTCGGGGGAGTAGTAATACATTTCATTAACCTGACAGTTTTTTGTAATTAAATAAATATGTACCATCTTTCTTTACTTAATTTCCAAGTACAATTTTCAAGTATTCATTTCATTCATTACATTCTCTAGCAAAACTCAGACTCTCTTCTCGGTACAAAAAGGTCAGCCTTCCAGAAGAGCAGAAATATCTCAGATGTGTGTGCAATACCTTTTCCTCTTAGAGGAGGAACTTGGACCCACAGCACACTGCACAGGCAGGAACACTGCCTGGAGTAGAGAGTTGCTCTATTCCCTATTTTTCATTAAGTATATTACACAATGCTAAGCAGCTCCCAACAGTAAACCCTCAGAAAAATTCCATTCTGTTTGTATCAGACAAAGACTTGAAAGACAAGAGAATTATAAATTATTATCTAACTGCTAATGCTCTCATTTTAATACTTCATACTTGAGAGCCACAGAGAGTGGGCAGTAAGAATGGCCGTTTCTTTATGGTTAGGACATTTGCATAATAGGAAAGCACATCACCGTGCCAATCTTCAGCAAATACTTGTCTAAACAAAGCAGAAAACTCAATAGAAGAAACAAGAAAAACAATCATCCCAAAACATACTCTGACACTCTTCTTAATATGGTCTTCTTGAAGACAAGTTTAGGTACAATCCAGAACAGAAAATATTTTGTCTTGGCATTGACATCTTGAATACCTTCATCTTTAATTACTGGGTCTTCTAGCAGCCTTGCAGGTCACAGGGAAGTTTCATTCAAATGTATTTTTGAAGCAGATTTCCCAAGTATATCCCTTTTTACTGTGCTATGCTTCACATTTTACAGAGATTTCAGAGCGCATAAGCAGGAAAGCTTTGGGAGGGGGGAAAAAAATGAAACACCAAGCCACTCAAAGACATTCTCCAGGACCTCACCTGATGCCTTCCAGTGACATTCAAGGGACATTCAGTCCATGTATCAGTCTAGGACTAGACCAAAGAAAAACCTGCTGAAACATCCAGTCCACATGTCAAGTCCTCACATTCAGTCTGCTTTCCACTTCTGCTTCTACTGTGTCACTTTTTTTTTCTAGTATAGGTGCAAGATGAATTTACTCTTCTGAGCAAATTTAAAGCAATGTTATGAACAACTTTGGAAGAATAAAGCCTGCACATTTGGATTAATCTTCATCGTTGCTTAAGAAGGTTCACTTTTCTAGATCGACTCAGTGGGATTACCAGAGCTAACTGCACAAATAAATACTAACACAAAACCAGCACTCAGTAAACTTGGAGAAGTCACGTAAGATTTACAGTGACCCAAAATGATCAGATCAGTTTGAAGTGGGTAGCAGCTTTAAGAGCCCAGCAATTTAACAGGCTTGCTAGCTTAGCTAATCTGAAGAGGGATGGGAAAAGGTGAGTTGAAAGCAAAAATTAGTTGATCATGGTACATGCCAGTTGGCAAACACATCACTAAACACAACTAGAGGGAGCAAGATTTAGTGCTCCACGCAAAACAGAGCAAAGACCATATCTACTGAATTGTACTCCTACGCAGTTTTCCTGTTTAGTGAGCAAAAATACATACGAGGTGTAAATCTACTGTCCCAGCAGATCTGCTTATGTCTCAAGCAGTAACAGTCATAAGCAGTTGAAAGTGCAGTAGAGAACATTGTTGTTGCTTCAGGTGGCAACCAAGGAACCAAAAAGATAGGTTTTTCTCAGTGGATTTCTAGACAACACAAAGAAAGATTGCAAGGTCTCTCTTTGTGTTTGCTTAACCCATGCTTGTTACGATCTGACTAGTGAGAGATGCTTCTGCTCAAATTAAGGTACAAACAAGACTATATGCCAAAGTTAATAATACAGTAAATGTGAGGTAGAGAGATAGAAAGAAATAGAAAATCAGGGGAAAGGGGAAGAGAGAGAAAGGTTAAGCAGAAGACAGTCACCACCCGTAGAGCCAGTGACATCCCACTGGTCCTTCTTCACCCTGGGCTTCTCAGTGGTGGGGGTCTCAGAGTCATTCTTCTGGGCTACCACCTTTACACAGTCCAAGTTCTGCAAACCCACAGGGTGGTAGCAGACACCATGCCCATAATTTGGGAAGATAATGTGTATGACCACTTGCTTCCTTTGCCACAGTGGGAATTTCTGTTTGGATGCGTTAACCAGGATATGCTAACCACCATCTTGCTTCTCAAGGCCTGGAATTAGCAGCCTCCTGTCACAAATTCCTCCCTTCTGTGCTATTTACAAGTCCCCACTGTGATGGCTTATCTTATGGCAAGTTCCTTCTGTGACCTTGACAGAGTTTGAGATGGGCAACTGTGTTCTTTAAGCCCTTATAATGTTGGAAAGTAGAATGAGTCTTCAAGCTGTCGTTAGAAAATCAGAGATAACCTAAAACTATAACTAAATTGAATTCCCCATTAAAATGATTGTGAATCAAAAAAGCTGATCTTTGCTGATGTAACACAACAAAGCCAGCTAGATACCTTGAAAAAAAATCTTAATTATTTTTAAAAGCTCTGCAAATGCCTTACTAAAAAATCTATTCTTTTCAGCATTTCTAGCATTAATGCCACATCATGTAAAATAAGATTCTTTGAAAATGTTAAAAGTAATGCATTATCAAATGTTTTTTGCAAGCTAACCAAGAAAAGACAAAGTCTAATATCAGAATTGTATTGACCCAGAGTCCATCAAAAGTCCTACTTACCAAAACGTTCAAAACAGATTAAACAAAATGCATTTTAGAATATCTATTTAAATAATCTAAACTGAAACAAAATATCTGCTTGAAAAAACAGAAAGTAAGAATCTTGGAGATGCCCTTTGTGAAATTATTCCCTATTTTAGTGTGAGACAGCACACAGGCAGCCATGGTGCAGGTACACAATCAGCTCTGTGAGCAACTGACACTGAAAAGCTTAAGCTAAGTGGCACATCCAATTTTCTAGTGAAGAGCTTCATTATATCATATACAGTCTCAATTATTTCTAACTACCAGCTTTTCCCTCCTTCAAAACATGAAAGTTGTCTAGGAGTTGAAATAAAACTATCCCATGATCATAACTTCCTAATGAATCATGTATCACTTATGCAAAAATGTTGGGGTTTCTTTTTCATCTTTATTTTCCACAGTCCTATACAGAGTGTCTTCTTTTAACATCCTGGTTTAATATTACTGGTAAAAATACTTGCTAGTTAATATTATGCCATATTCTTCTAAAATAATTGTCCTGAGAATAAGAGCTTCTGAGTCATCTTTTTATGGTTGATTTTGCATTATTCTCATATAATTTTACCTCTCTTACAGAATATATTCTTCCCCATTTTGCATGGTATTCTTTTCATTTAAGTCTAGTAGCTAGATGCAAGCAGATGACTAAAAGCCAGCCTTCCTTTATAGGCTGTGGGAAAAAAAAAACAGAAGACCCCTAAGGTTGATTCAGCATATCTGGAGCACCCACTTAATGCAGAGGGTGATTCATATCTTCTACATCTCTGCTCCTGACTAGCAGAGCTACTTTCAAGAAGCTGGTGAGACAAGATGAGACCTATTGCTAATGCCTTACAGATATATCTGCACCATCAGCTAGCACGGTGCAACAGGAGTGCATCCGTAGAGAAAAACACTTGGTGCTGAGAAGCACACTTCCACACTAGGTACGCTTCAGGGAGAGAGGGAAAGCATTGTTGTAATCTGCCCCTCCTGGCTGAAAGCCCACTAGCAGCTGGAGCACGCTTAGGAGTGCTCCTGCACACAGGAGCTTAGGCCTGGCAGTTTAGTTTCATCACCAGTCTCGCCAGCCCAGGACTGTTCCACAGTGAGAGCCCAAAGCAGCAAGCAGGAAAACCCAGGAGGTTCAAGTTAAAAGCATGTCCTTCGTCCAACCTAAACTGCTAATATAGGTATATCATATATCATTATATATCATGTATCATATTTATGCCCTTTGAAATGCACTTTGGGCTCTTTTTTTTGGCACATTCAGTAAGTGCTCTGCATCCGGGCAATTACAACTCCTTTTGCAAACTGCCCATACTCAGTATCAATGCTGCATTTTGAGCCTCATTACTTATACTGGTGTGCCTTTCATTAACAGAAACATTTTTAATTAATGCCCAGTACCAGCTACACCACCAGCTCTGCTACCCCTGTTGATAACATCTTACCAGGCACTTCTGGGGTTGCATCTGACACCTTCATAGTTTTATATATATGTATGTCTAGCCTCCCTCTCTTGTGCCACAGATCACTGATTTAAGAGAAGAACAGCAAAGGGAGAACAATATTGTTGACAGTAAAGTGGAAAGCTCTTAGCATGAGTTGAAGAGTGAAAAATTACAATGCTTCCATTTGCTCAAACACTTAATTCTTGCCTTTGACCTTAGTGAGGTTTTTTCTCGCTATTCAAGTTTTAAAAGCCTCTGATGAATCTAAGGGCAAAATATTTCGTTTTCAATAAGAAATCAAGTTAAAAGTGGTATGAGGCAAACTAAATCGAAAAGTACTCCCTGGGAAGAAAGTAAAGACTAATAATGGACACACTGAATCACTTGATGGTGTCTCACTACAAATGTCATTGCTAAATCAGGCATCCCTTGTTACCATAGGGAAGTGATTGCATGGAAAACTTAAATCTCACAAAGGGAACCATTGATTTTAGAAGATAAAGATCTACTAATAACGAACCCAGCAACAATATATCTTCACAGGTATTTAGTAGTATAAGCTGCATGTCTTGTATCCTTTGGGAATGCACAGCTAGCCAAAGGTCATTCTGTTTTGTTATTCCTATCAGCATATTTCACTCAAGAGGCTCTTCTACCACTCACAAGAAATAAATGTATTTGTAGAAATCAGTATTTTGCACATGAAGCGCAGTCACTAACATGTGCCTTCATTTCAGGAATGCTATACATTTAAAATTCCCAACCCAATTTCAGTTGGAAGCAGCTGGGTGATTCAGGAGAGATAAAGCAGTAATTCACAATATCTTCTATCAGGAGCAAAGACAGAATTGGTATTTATCTCTCCTTCTGCTCCCATATCACAAAAGTTTAATCTTCTCATCACCAGAAACAAAGGTTTATCTGTTCCCATATCCCAAGCCTGCATTGTCACTCCCTCCATGGCTCTTTCTGAACCTTCCTCTGTCTACCTCCACAGATGAGGAGAGCACAGTTAGAAATCACTCCTGGCCCCTGGGCTATGTGAAGTGAATTCACCAAGCCCAGAAAATATGTGGAGAAGACTCATAGGTAAGGACACTGAGTGGCCTTACCTTCAAATCCCAGCAGCTCTCTCCTCCTCTTTCTATATCCTCCCTTGCACCTGCAAGTCAGAAGGGATAAAGAAGTCTAAGGTAGAACTATCCTCCTCTGTACATACAAATACCTATGTTTCCCTGACAGTCTTTGCCTTCTAAGGGCTCCTCAGTACATCAGCCCTCAGAAGTAGCAGATCAGACACAGAATAACAAAATACCACGTAAATTACATGCTTGCATCCATGTGATGCTCAAACCACCACTGCAGCACAGTCAGTGCCTTGACCTTAAGTCAGGTGAGACTGAGCTAACTCCTGAGATAACTTGCTGAGCAGCAAGCTCAGCATAAGGCTGAAACACCTTTCCTGAAAGCTTGGGAAATTCTTGGTGAGTACCTCACGCTCCTGTGCTCTTGGTCAGGACCCAAACCAGCTGATTTAAAGTTAACCTTGGGTACAACCCTGATGCAGAGTCACAGCAGCAGCTGTGCAAGAGTAGAAAAACCCTATATAATTTGTCTTTCCTGGTCCAATACCCGACTGCTTTGTATTTTGTTACTACATGACTGATAAAAAATTATTACAAAATATTCCAGCACTATCTGAAAGCATGTCATATATAATAAACATCTGCACACTACTGATGTGAAAGAAAGCTTTAAGTACCTATTATAAAGATGCAAGGGAAGCCGGAATTAAATGCATAAGTTCCAATACGGATCTCTGAGAGGCTTTATATCAGTTTTCCATTGATACTAGTGTACTACTCCCAGTTTAATCAGTGTGAGGAAGAACACATACACACCCAAAGACTATAAAAGCACCAAGCCCATAAAGCAGGAAAAGAAAGAGCAAATTATATTAACAGAGGAATCCACTAAGCTATATAGAATTCCTGAATCTGCAGCACCCCACATCATAAATTGCTGCACTTATTTTTATTACAAAACACTTTTTAACCAACAAAAATTTGCCTTATTAAACTAAACTAGAAGTTTGAAGACTAAAATCCATCAGAATAATCCTGAAAGTTCTTCAGAGTTCACGTTTCACAAGTGATTTGAGATTTCTTCTTGATAATCTTTAGTACTGAGGCTTTTGCTGAACTGTACCCTAAATTCTAGACTCAGAGCTTTATAAATTTAACTGAATGTTTTTAGTCTATTTAGTATCAATGTCAGCTCTGTCACATTACAACAGTCCTGTCCTCACATACAAAACAGAAAAGCTAGCAGTTGTCTCACATACAAAAAAATGCAGTGAATTACTACAGAAAGAAAGTATATTGAAAAAGGAACAGCATGATTCATGTCAATGTTGTCCAAAATTGCACAGAAATTCCATCATCATTAGAACATCATGCTAAAGCTTTTGGAGCCTTACTTAGTGGTCTTTCTACTGACTACCATAATGTGTCCCACAATCCTTTTTTTGCCTCATACAAAAGCAAAAGTGAAACGGAGAAAGTGACATGTTCAGTGCTGTCATCCCATTTCATGCTTTCCACAAATACAAGAAATTGGCTTCAGTGAGTGGCAGAAGTTTCAGTCAATACCTCAACTGAGCATTGTAGTTTATCTGGACTAAAAGTAAAAAGATATTATGCCTTTATACCTGGTGAATTTTTAATCGATTCCCTGCAGCTGTTATTTCCAGCATCTTTGGTTTTGCTTACCAAGAACACTAATTGAGGTTATATGTTCTATACAACAAATGTTTTCACATAGTAAACATTTGGCTCAACATTTTAAATATGGTGAACTCGTTTTGAATAACAAGTATATGACAAGAACAAAAACTGTTCACAAGCGTTGTTCTAATTGTAGGCAAGAACAGTTGTCTCATACCATATACTATGAATTATTCTCATGTAATACATACAGAGATATTGCTGAAAATTTGTCCCAACTGGCACCCCAGGCCTGAATTTGCAGTGCAAGTTTCATCTCTCAACAGACTGAAGCTGAATAGCAAATATAGATCTTAAAACTTGAGGAAAAAAAAATCTCCAGGCTCTAGTTTGGAAGACACATCATCTTACAGAAACACAAAAAGTATGCTGAGACCGAGATTTTAATCTGAAATTCAATATGGCCTCAGAAGACATACTTGACATTTAGGGACTCAAATTAAATTTTAGATAGGACAAAGCCATCAACAGATACCCTCCTACAATCAAAGGGCTGAAACATCTGTCTGTGAACCATGTCAAGTGGCAGTAAAAACAGGATATATTCTGTGGGTTTTATTTCTGGTTGCTATACATTCATATTTTGCATCCAAATCAGACATGGTGTAAAGAAGTATTTTGATACTGAAAATTGATTCCAACACACACTAGTCAGTAATGCTTCACCCCTTTTCAAAAGCTTTCAACCTTATGTCAATTTTGAGATATGTCATGAATAATTAGACTTATAAGATCTCAACATTTCACGATGTGTATGGTGTGTCATCCTAGTTATCCTACCCTATGCCTTCATTCTGCAGGTGTTCCTTGTAATGTCAGATACTTCTCAAACTGATAATGCTGCCAAAACATATGGTGGGATTACTTACCTAAGAAATGCAGTGCTTGAAAGCGAAGTAGTGATACATTAGGTTCAGAGAGATGAACAGTGCATACATAAAGCATGCTAAAATAATATGAAAAGGCTTTGCAAAGGTGAGGTAAAGAACAAATGGGCTGTGGGACTCCAGGAGACACAGCTCCCACACCCACAGAAGGAGGGGGCACCTTGGCCTCTCTATCACCCTCTATTCCCAAACTCTCCCCAGCCTCCTGAGCTGACACCCTGCAGTGGGAACACGTTTCTCTGCACTCCCACCGAGGGACTACCAATATTACTCCCTAGGCTATAAACTGTTCAGCTAAATACCTAGCACACGAGGTAAACAAAATATTTGCTTTCACATTTGCTTCCATATAACAGCTTTCACTTTTCCAAGCAGTTAAATATCTCCCAGGGGACATTCACATTGCAAAACCTTGAGAGCAAAACAGAAGGTATGCTTAGCTCTAAAGCTAGGTCTATCTGTGCAGCAGATCATTACCACCCCATGCAGTTTCTCTCAGAGCATTTGCTCTTAGAAAAAACAAAGAAAAAAGTCCCTGTAGTCCCTGTTCTCACCTTGCAGTAACCTTGTAACATGGTTCTATGCCGTGCACTTCTGGATCACAAACAGCTATCTGGACTTGTGTCTTCCTCTGAGCTCAGTCCCCATCCTGGGCCACCTCACAGTTGTTAATTAGTGGCACTGTCTACACGCAAAGTACTCTGCCCATCATCATTTATGTTATAAATGCCTTTTCCCCCCTGACTCTCTGCTATGTTCCCGCTGCTAAATGTCCTTAGTTTCAAATTCTTTATGCTAGGCTTTGCCTTTAATAATACTTGAATGAAAAGCAGTTTTAAAGCAATCCATACTGTCAGTGGTCCCCTCAAGCAAATGTGATTTCTCTTAGCTTTGCTTTCATGTCTAGGTTAAGAAGTTTAAATTAAGTAATTTTAAAAAAAGCAAAACAATAAATGTTTAAGGTCAATCATTGAACAACACACAGTTATAAACATTTCCCCAACAGCTGCCCATATGCTTGTGGGTCCTTGCAAACCATCACCTTCCACTCCAGCCTATGTCAATCATTACAACGTTTAACTTGTAAGAAAAACTAATGTAACACATTACAAAATAGAAGTTTTAGCAATGGGAAATCAACTGAAGTGAGCAAGTAATGAAAGCAACAGCTGACTGTCAACACATTCTGTTCTGATAATATTATATCAGCATGGTGGCATCAAGGTAAATGAGCCTTTTTGAACTGAAGAATTAGGCAATCTTGAGAAATCTGCCAAATAAATCAAAAACTCTTGCAGACATAATCAAGAAAAATATTGAGAATGCATATTCTTACAGACAGATCCTAGACTTGCTTGAGAAAAGCAAGATTTTGGGTTCCTGAGATTCTTAAGTATCTATGGCACGTTCCTCAAACCAGTTGCTTCGGTAATGACAGGTTCTTCTGATCCATATTATCATCACCTCTTTCCTGTTTAATGGTGGACCAATTTTAAAGGGCCTTCTGGTTTCCAGTGCTTCTGTAAGGCTCACTTAGTGGGCTGGCACTACACCATGCAGTACATAGGGGGTTCCCTGTGTCTCCAGAGGGATGCCAATTTCTCCTCCTGAAATTTTTGGAAGCCCTACTGGTTGCAACTGGAACACATATGGGACAGTAGCATCTCTTGTGCAGAGGATGAGGGAAGAGCCTTTCCTAAGGCAAAGTTCACTTATTCCCTCATATCCCTGATACAAAGAAGTGGGTTCAACGAGCCTCATTCTACAGGCCTCTCATTTTTAGTGCCCACACAAAGAACCAGCCTTTCCCACCACCTCTTTCCCTCCTTCAGCGTGTGCAGCCTGGGTACCTCCCGCTCGGGGCAAACAAATCCAGTGCCAGAAGCAACACTGAGAAAGCTGGAATGTGTTACAAAACACGTTCGAGCTCTGCCTCCAGACCTAGGAATTTGCTGCACAGATGGTGCTCCTCAGCCAGAAGCAGGATGTGCTTGTATGTTCTTAAGCTTAGTGCTGCATGTGTTAGAGTCCTGGAGCAGCATCTCTGCCACCACGGCTGGGACCTGACCTCACCTTCCTGTCAGACATGAGACTGCTTTCCTGGGGAAGTTGGTAAATCTTCTTCTGTTTTGAAAGAAGGTTATTTTTTTAAGGGACAGAACTTGGCACCCCTATGGAGACAGAGGGAACATCCCTCTTCATGCATAGTGTAATGGCAGCCCAACAGGTAAGTATTACAGAAACACTGGAAACCAAAACACCCTTTGAAATTGGTCCACCATTAACCAGGAAAGACATGATAATAAGGATATGAGAGTCTAAATTTTGAATGCTTTCTGAAGAAATTTATAATTTTGTTTCTCATGGAGTCCCAAGGCAAAAAAAATCCAAGCACTGCCAACACACTACCCCCCAGAAAGCCCCCCATACATCCTGAGCCAGGGGATAAGAGTGTGCCCACATTAACTCCTGCAGCAAAATAATTAAAAATTAAGACATGCAAGAAAAGAGCTCTGCTGAAGTTTAAATTTCTTCCTCTTGGGCACAGACAAGTGTAATGATACAGCACTGCAAATTAAATATTCTAATGCAAATCAGGCCCATTTCCAAATGTCAGAGTGACCTGAGCAGCCACTCAGAATAAAATATCGCCAAAGTTCCCTAAACCCAAGGAGAAGTCTAATGGTGCTCACAGCACACAGAGCTGTAGAAACAGATTTTCTCCATCTCATATACAAATGCACAACTCTTGAAATTAATTCCTCTGAAGGAAATGAGATGGCTAGCAGTTATACAAGAAACAAATGGGAATTTTAATAAGGTACCAAAAAACCCAAAAAACTTGTGATGGACACAGCTATTTGATATCTCTTAGGCTTCATTCTGAACTTTAAATAATTAATTTTAAAAACCAAACAAACAGTAATTGGGTTTTAATAATTGAGAGAACACCAGATAAGGAAACAATATCCAGTAAAGACAAAAGGAAATTAAGAAGTAATGAAAATAATCTTAGAAGATCGAGATAACTTGAAATCATATTTCAGCGTATTTCATTTTTCCCTCCTGGGACTTCATACACCTTCATGTTCTTGCTTAGTTTCTTCTTATGTAAGGTTTCAAGATTTTTGTGTAGTGCAGCAATACTATAGCGAGTTCTATGATCTGCAGTGGTTAACACTGCAATAGGATGGGTTTGTACTTATTAAGAAGCAGTTCTGCTAACAAGGTCCTCCATGATCAGCTCCGTAAGATGTACAAGTAAATCCAAAAATGTACTCCTGCAGATTATACCTGTGACAGGTCTTTAAACAGCAAGTCACCTACCACTGCCAACTAAGCTTTTGACGGGAAGAAGAGAGTACCTGTATACAAGCAGCTATAGGCAAGTTGTTTGTCAGTGCAATGTTCACTGATGTACAATAATTACTTTTCCTCTGTCTTGCAAGATATTTATGTTGCTTTATATGCAAGGACCATGAGATAAAAGTCAGTCTACTGTCAGCTTTTATCATCACGTGGAGGTCTGAGGTCTGAAAGGGTGATGTGGATTTACAAAATTTGAAAGCTTGAATATTTCTAAACACATAAAGAAATTTCACAAGAGCCTTGTATGGAGAACTCACAAGAGGCCTCAAGCAACATCTCTATTCTCTTAGAAATTATAAAGAAATACTTCAGCTTCTGCGAAAGCCTTTTAAAAAATGCAGCATTTTTTCTATCCTTCACTGTCCCATACATTTGTTTATTTATACAAGTCTAATGTGAGATTCTTGGATATGTGGTATACATCTGATATGACTAAGCCAGGGGTAACTGGTTTAGCACAGAAATCCCTATGAATGTATCTGAAGCTCCACCTGGGCAATAAAGCCATTGATGGAGCCTCCAAGCTGCTCCTTGGGAAGGATTCTTCTCCAGAACACTCCCAGTGATGACCAAAAGGGCTACGTCGCTCAAAGTTTCCCAACTCTGTATGCAGCACAATTCAAAGCCTAGCAAGTCACTCATGCTGAATGAAATTTTAAAAAATTAAAGCCATATTTTGTTTCTGCTTTATTATAAAACAAAGTTAACCAAGAGCACTCCTCTCAGTCACGGGTGAATGCATGGTCTGCTCTGCTGAAAGCCAGCAGGATTATTGTGACTGTTGGACTAAGCCAACAAGCACGTACAGGGATTCGGTGCCATAGAACTAACAGGGGCAGATATCCAGATATACCTTATCTCCCATAAACAACTGCATCGTTTTTATTCTTGGAGTAGTTGTACCTCACAAAGGTGGAGCATATCCTGTCTCAAGATACAGCTACAGCTCTGGGCATCAGTAGTTAAGAGACCTGTCAGGAAGCAAATGAGAGTCAACTCACCAGTTCAGCTGCTTCACCAGCTGACCCTTTTTTTATTTCGCATGCTAATGCAAATCAATTGACTGAGATTATTTCTAATTTTTTATCACTGTATTTGAGAAAATAGTCTGTGTTGTTCTTCTCATGGGATGCTGCAAGCTAGATTCTAGCTTGCACAGCACACCTCTGCAACCCAGAAAGAGTCCTCCACTGTGCACAGGGACTTTATTTCCTCTTTTCCTACCAAAAGAGAAGGTGTGATTTCTATTATTTCCTAGTAGCATACACTGCAGTGAATAATGTAAAGTTGTGTAGTATTGAATCATAGTCCTTGAAAAAGCTAAAAAATGCCCATATAACTGCTCAATATTTACAAGGGTCTTTTCCCCGTGATTTATCTCCTTAAATAAAAATTTCAGTTTGTTAATGTTTATCATTGGTCACCTAACACCTGGCTATCCCAGGCAGTGTTATCTAAGTTAAGCAATGCAGCCTTTAAGAAACTGAGTCTTGAATGTCCTTTGACCTTTGCTGAGAATCATTCTTCCCCTTTAGGAGTGCTATGTTTGAAAGATTAATCAAGAGAAAAACATAAACCTCCCTTACAAAGTTGGAAATACTTTGCTCCCCACTGCACTACAAGAGTAGCACAATCATCCAGCTGCCACACAGAGAAGCCACTCAGCTTCTGCAGGAGGCAGAAGGGCTGTTTCACTCTCCTACCTCACACTCTGGTCAGAACAGAGTCAGCAAGCAGAGCTTTTGAGGGGATGTCAGCATTGGCAGCTCTCCTTTTCCTATGTTTACTTGTGTGGGTCTCAGGCAGTCAGGGAGATCACGAAAAGCAGGAGCCATGAGACCTAAATACTTGGAAGACCTTTTCAGGAATGCTTAGGAAGACCTGGCAGCCATCCCCCTTCCTTCAGCACTGCTGCCAAGTCCATGCTGGCTGCCAGACTTACACCCTATTAAAACAAGATTACAGGAGTAAAAGTGTTACCCACAACCACTTTTCAAGCTGCTTAGAGCCCTGCAGTGATGCTGGATCATCACCCTCAGGCATCTCACCGAGGTTCTCTACTGCTCTTCACTCTACACGGATGATGCTTCAAAACCCTCCCTGAAGTGCCCTTTTCAGGTTCTTATCCTGCCAATACCGTCATCAGGAACCCTAAGAGCACTCACAACACTAGCAAGGTCCGGAGTTTATTCTCATTTCTGAGCATGGGTCTTCTAGGTCCCTCTTGTATTGCTTCAACCCTGTTGGTATTTTCTACCCAGTACACACATTATAAAGCACAGACACAAATAAGACAAGTTATAATTCTGCTTTCTTGACAAGATCTGCCTCTTAAAGTCTCTCCTGGTAATAAGCAGAAACTACTGCTGGAAAGCACTTGGAGAGAAACAACTTCAGCAGCACAATGTAAATAATTAACGAAACCATTCTTTTAGATTGTATTATGCAAAGAAGAATAAATCATCAGACAAGCATTAAATATTTCATGGAAGCTATTGTAAAGCTGAAGAATCAAGTGTCCTTCTCTATCATTTTGGAGCACGGAAAAGTCATGAATACATTTACGAACTGCCTCTCATCCCTTCTGCAGCACTGAAGGAAATGGATTCCCTTGAATTCTATATGCACTGTTTTCTACATCCAGATTCTAGAATGCTTATAGTAAGAATTTCCTTGGTGAGGAGAGGGGAAAAAAACAAAACGGAAAAAAACACCACTACAAAAAACATGACAAACAAACAAACCAAAACCACAAGCCACCCCCTAGAGAGACCTTAATATGGCCTCTCAAATTGAGTAGTCAGAAATTGAGAAATACAAAATTGTTAGTAATTTCTAAAAACCCCGACTCACTGAGCTAGTAATGAGCAGTTGCATTGCTGAGTGACTATTGAAGCAAAAGACATAATTCACCTCCCTCAGTGGTACTTATTAGCAATAAATCTATCCTCTATAGAAAGAAACAAGGCAAAACCCAACCCAACTCCCTATTTATAGTGTTACCAAATGAACATTTAATGTGGTATCACCAGAATTAATAAATAGAAACTCATGGAGCTCATCCAGATGTATAACTTGGTCTCCAAATCATTAGTTATTCAGGAACAATGGATGTAGTAAGTGTCTTGTGATTTTTGCTATGACACATTGTCTCTTAACATGCTGATAAATTCTCAGTACTACCACTGACTTTCTAAAACAGAAAAGAATTCTTGCAAGAGAGATCATTTAGAACTGAAAAAAGTATTAAAATTTCGATATTTATCCAGTTTACATTTATCTATTTTAAAATGCATCTTTTTCAGGTTTCTTTTTGGCATTTGTGCTCATTGTCAATAGCAAGCCTGCTAGAGTTCCACCATTTCTTTTGATGATTTTCTCTCCTTGTAAACCTTCAGCTGCTGCTTTTTATCCTCCACTGAAATTCCAGGTCCTCCTCAGGCCTGATGAACCTAAGGCAGTGCAGTGTCTAGAGAACAAGCCAATATGGATTAGAGCACCATGATTGTCTGCTTTGCAGCAATAAGTGTAGGAAGCCCAAAGTAACTACTAATTTGAATTGAGATTACAATTTGCACAGGGACTGGACAACTTCAGTTTCTAATATCCAGCCTACACTGAACAAAGTCGGCGGGAAAAAAGAGTTAGAGCTCTGAAAACACAAAAACTTTTCTTTTGCTGGCAGTGTCTCCACACAAAAACAAGATGTGACCAGCACATTGTATTTCTAAGCTTCTGGCATTGTTTTAACTTATATAACACATACTAAAGCCATTAATATAGTATTTTTACTTCACTAGTAGATCAAAATAAAGCAAGTTATGAAAGTTCCCACAGGAATAAGAGTGATTTTAAAGTGGCAAGAGCAAATTCTGACCTCAAAGTAAATGCTTTACCTTCACTTATTTCTAGAGAATTTTTGATGGGGGAGAACTTGTGAAATTGTACAATATCCAAAATAATAAACTCCACAGAAGTAAAATGTGTGAAGTAGAGATTGTTGAGAAAAATTAGTTTAAAACACACTGGCAGCATGTGTGTTTTCATATAATGAGCATACAGATTCACAGTCTAAAACCTAGCTTTAGACACAGACAAAGCCCTATCCATGCAACTCATTCTTAGAAGCATGAGAAGGGGCTATGCCACAATTTCTCAAAAACTTCAGCAGTTGTTTGGAATCAGAGCACTTCAGAGGTGGCATCAAAACATAGGCTCCAAGTCTGGAACCAAGCAGAAATAAATACAGCAAACATTCCTGTAAGTCCAGGTGTCACAAAAAAAATATTTTAAAAATTGCATTCTCTTCTTCCTAGTAACTGAGTGAACACTTGAGCATAAACTCCGTTAGTTCAGCAGTTACTGCTCCAGTAGACAGCTTCATGGCTGGCTTGGGGAGGTCGTGGGTTCTGAGACACCAAGTGCTACTGATTCACCCTCATTCTAGATAGACTAGATAGTTTGGCTGCACCATGTTTCCAGTTTTTCCTCAGATTCATCAATTTCCAAAGCAAGATACTGATACCAAGAAGAGTTTTCATACACAAAATCACTCACAATAGCATCATGATAAATGGGCCAAGCCTTACTCCCAAGTGCTTGGTTTTTTCTTCCCTTTTTCCTAACTAGATCAGCCCTATTGCTTTCTACCATCTGATCCTGTCCCCTATTCTTGGACAGTCTTTGCAACCCTGAAATGAACAAAATATTACATCTGCAGCTCATTATGAAGCCTGGTTGTGCCAGTTGTACTGGGAGGGAATAGGTTTGGTTTTCTTCCCTTCCCAATTTAGACATAAATAGGCAGCCAGGAACAGCCTAGGCCAGGCTACACAACATCATATTTTACCTGAGCTAATGGGCTATAGCTAGTGCCACATGTGTTTTGTAGTAGGGCAGATGCATTCAAACAAAATGCATTTTGGTCTCTGGTGCTACTTGTTTAACTGGAGTTGTTATTCTCACTTCTCCTAAAACAAATTAGTCAAAACATTCTTTTATCCAGTATCTAGTCAACCTCTGCTATGCCATAATCAAAACATAACAAATCAATACTTTTGAAATTTTCATTTTCTTTGTTTGGCCTATAAGAGGCTCATCAAGCTCCCCTATATCAAATCCAGTAGCCTGATTAATAAATTAATCATCATCATCACATAACATCCAGCATAGCACAATATTATCCTGCTTCCTTTTAGTGAGCAAAACAGGAATCCACATGATCACATAATGAAGCACAAGTGAGACACAAAGCACTGAGCATATTATTTGATATTATTCTGCAGAGAGCATGTGTGTTCAGTTGTCTTCCAACAAACAAAGTGGGGGTTTTGTGTCTGACTTGTTATTCTATAACACAGCACAATTCTAACGGGAAACTTGAGATTAAAATAGGCAAGCAAGGAACTGGATCATTTCCCAGAATGTTCTCTGAAGGCAATCTATCCTTCTTAGCAACTAGTTAGCAACAAAGAGATGATTTCTGTGGACTAAAGAATTAGCCAATAAAGCAAAAGTCTAATCAGAAACACTATTGCCAGCATTTTACTAACACAAGGCCCATTTGAATAAATTTATTTTAAGATCTAAAATTATTTTCATTTAGTCACAAAGATAATAGAATAAGAAGGAAGAGAAAAAGAAAAGCAGGACAAAGATGGAAGAAATATAAACTACTAAATATCTTTCAAGGAACAAGAGGAAAGATCAATATTTTTTACCAGATTATTGGCTCGGCTATATTTAAACCAGTCAATGCCTTTTGCATTTGTGGACACTGTAACAACTCACCCATTTAGAAGAGCTGGGACAAATTCAGACCTAGTTCAAGTAATCATAATTCTCCTTAAGTCAGAACATTCTTGTCCACTTCTTCTGAGGACAAATCCAGGCTGTTGGCCACACAAAAGCCAGAAAAGGTGAGCTAATGATTACATTTTGAACCCTAAGATCTTACATTCTACTCCAGCTTTCTAGACAAGTGGCAGTGCCATCACAGGGAAATATTAGTTGAGCCATGTAATCCAGTGCAGAAGACCAAAGGAATGACCACAGGACTAAAATACATTTATGCAGATGTTACAACACCTATATTACCCTCCCTTATTGCACTCCATACACAGGAGCAGCAAAGGCCAGGCTGTCAGTCCAGAAACCCTGACCCTGGGCTCAAACGGAATAAATACTTGAGATTTCTAGGTAGACCAAATATTAGTCTCTGATACAAGAAAATTTCGAAACAGTTTCAAATACAGGCGGCAAAATTCAAGAAATGCCTAATCAAATAGTATTAAGTCTAAAGAATTTGTCAGGTACCCTCTAAATTTTTTTTTTTGTAGCATGCCAGTATCCCAAGAAGTACCAGAAACTTTCTTTGAAGGTTTCCTTCAATTTTCCTTCCTCCCATATGAAAAACAGAAAAATAATAACTGACAAATAAGAAGGCTACGTGATCAAACCCAGGGAGTTCAGGGAATTCCAGATTTTAGGTTAACCAAACTTTCACCGTACCCCTATTTTCCCACAGCTCATAATGTACAGTAACCACAAACTGATAGATCAATCTGCATTAGATTTCAATGAAGTTATGCAAGCTTGTAGACTTTCAAGAAACTTTACCACATGTTTATTCAGTTTTAGTAGGTGGTTGTATAACAGTCATTACAAACCAAACATTTCTCTTTTGGTCTTTCAAAGTATTGTTATTTTAACTACTTCCTTTCAGCTTCATCTTAAAAAGGATGATGAGTTTGGACTATTACATACACAATTTGATATATCAGCTATTTGCATCCCTTTGGATGCTAAACACTGTAATAAAAAAGGTATAATTTTTTCTAGGATAATTACTTCTGTCTTATTTCCACTAAGAACAAACTTGAGACTTCTAGTATGTTATTATTTTTTCTAGATTGACTGAGATATGAGCTACTGTTAATAAACAGTCCTAAATTACCAGGTAGAACTGGTAATACCTATATATTTCCTTCATCTTCCAAAAATCTTTAAAAAATTGTACATTGATTGACATTAAAAAAAAGCTTAAAATTATAAAACATTACATCACAATGTAGCACACATGAGTTTACTGGTCTGTTGACAGACTGTACTAAGTTCTGGCTAAGGTAGCATGATATCAAGAAATATCACAAAGGAAAGATAATTTTCCTTTGTGAAAAATGAAATTAAAGATTAATCCCTTTCCCAAGGTCAGGAAAGACTTAGTGAAGAGTTTATGGCATTCACTTTAAAAAATAAGTAGAAAAATTAATAAATTTTTAAAAAATAAAAAAGAAAACCTAACCAAACAAAAATAAAACCTTTCAGCTTGAAACTCTATCCAAAGTTGATGATTACGAGCCAAGGTGCCCACATTTTAAGTCTAATCTTAAGTCTAAGAAACTTAACAACACCAAATTCTCTTAAGGGGTTTCCCTTCAGGAAGAATTAATATATTAAACCCTTGTTCTAAGCTAATACAGATTTATGATCATTGTTAATGCTGTGAAACCAGAGCACCAAAAATGCTTATATTCTCCAGCACCAAGGAAGCACCATTAGCTCAGGAAAATAAGAAAATATATCTGCACAAGTAAGCCAATTATTTTTATCATATAAAAAAATTAAGTTCCCAATTATTTTTGCAGAAAATATGGTACCCATACTAATTTTTTCAAAGTAAAGCTGGAATTTTGTTTTTTGTTTCTTACCCATTTTTCAAAGCTCTGTTGATACCTCAGCATCTTTCCCATATTAGCTCATGCATTTTCAAAGGCTTCTGCAATTAGCATCATTTGCATATTTAACTAATCTGTTGTTTACTTGACTTCTTATATCATTAATAAATATGTTAAGGAAAACTTACTTAACGTTTATTTCCAGAGGATTATTGGACATCTCTCCACAATCCACTACTTCCTAATTTATTAATTTTAAAGGATTCCTTTTCTGTACAAACCAATTTGGAGTTGGGATCCCTGTGAAAACCCAAATTTTCTTTCAGAATGAACTGGTCTGAGTAAAATCTGTTTCATTTGAGTTACCATAATTCATCCGTAATAAGACTATATTGTAGAGACAAGATTAAATGTTGAATCAATTGCTCTTGATAAAATTAACTCTTGATTACTTCCAGAACTGGCCAGGGCAATCAGAGTTTTTCAAGATTACTTTCATGAATTCAAAGTTGATTAAGATCTCTGAAGTTTAAAGTTTTGCAAGTTGGGAGGAGAACAGGAAGGGAAGCACCAGTATCACTCACTCACCTTTAAAATACATTTGAACAAGCACAGATTTGGCAGAAGCATTTACATTTCTTCTAGGGTATGAAAACAACAAGAACATGAGAATGAGTAAGCATGCAAGAGGTATTGCAATGGCTTTTTTGCACAGAAAATAACTAGTGTGAAAACACAAGCAGACAGAGTAAAGATATGCAGGTAAAATCTAAACTGATGTATTACCAGTTCAGGGGCATCATATGTTAGGAAACTTCTAGTCTGCTCAGAGGCAAATCCATCAGACCACAGGAAGACTATTGAAAAACCCAGAAAATCTTATATTCAGTGGTTATTTCCTATGATCCTGATATATTACAGTACTGCATTTCCAATTAAAATAATGAAGACTAATGATTTACAGAGACACTTGACAGCTAGGAAAGAAAAAATGATTTTAACACCTGCACTATTACATTGACTCCTGTTGGTCATGTTTCACATGCACACACACCTGCCTTACTGAAAACAATCTGACATAACACAAAGAAAGGAATTCTACACCTAGGTGCCAGATACTTTGTTGTAAAATTCTGGAATGTTTAACTAATACAAAATACTTGCCAAGTTTCAGAAGGCTAAACAACCAGAATCACATTTAAATCACAGCCCTTAAAAATCGATCTGTTATGGACTGACCTGGCTCTGAATGTTCTTTTCCATGTACTAATTAAAACAAGTTGAGAGCTTATAGTGAGCAAGGCACTGGAAAAGCACTAAAAACTGCTAATCTCTCAATCCCTACAAAAAGTTGGCAAATTATCTTAATTGTCTGCAGCCCCAAAGCTATGCTGGTATTTAAAATGATACCACAAATGTTATTCCAATAACACTGTTTGGCAGAACCACATGCCACCAGCATAATCTCAAATAATTTGAGATAAATCACACTTTGGGACGATTCAGAGAAGTAGTAGAAGATGTAGTTCCTCAGGTCAAATCTCACATCTTAACCATCCCAAGGCAAACAAAGACACAAATTAGCCCTCATGCACCCTCCTTTTCTCCCCACTACGACACAAACCTCACACAGAACAAGAGATCCACAGCACCAGCTGAAGGATAATCATGCCAAGATGATAAAAAACAATAGTTCATACTGAAAGCAGCCAAGCTATTTCAGCCAGAAGCCTCTCCACGGGGAGAAGCACTCAGCCATACAGCTTCCATGAAGCCAGTACGCCTCCAGCAGTAAAAGCATCCCACAGCACCTATAGAAGGCTTGCACCAGGGAGATTACAGTGCATGCAATTGCACTCACATCCACCTCACTCTACTGGCCAAAGGGGAAGAATAAGCAGCCTGTCAACTTGTCTTTCAAATAGTTTGCAATTAGCCATTACCCAGACTCTGGAGGGCCTTTATGCTTTTCACTGCCTCCTCTCCATTGTGCCAACAGAGGAAGAAAGGATGAAGGTTCCTGTCTCCCTTGCTGAGCCAAGCCTAGCAAATACCCCAGAACTCTGTTCCCAGCCAACATACTAGAGCAAGTGTACAAGAACAAATGCTTTGTTGAGACAAATCTATCTCAGAAATGAACTGTTAATTATTTTTTGTATCAAAAAAGTAAACTTCAGAACAACACTCCCAGACAGGACACTTGCCAGAAAATTATTACATTTAACAACATACAAGACAAGGCATTACAGCTTTCAACTATTACCCAAGAGCCTCAAGGAGCACAGTGCAATTGAGATGACAACAGAGGCACGGCAATGACAAGTCTCTGCCCCAAGGACTCCATTTGTCATGGCCACAGCTAAGTCAGAAGTTTAAACTTGCACATGCAGCAGATAGGTTTCACACATACCCCTCCAACTGAGTAGAAATACTAAAACTTATTAGCCTCCTTCCTCTGCACAGAGAGATAAATTAGTAGATCTTTCTGAGACTGTAGGTGGATATATTTAGAATAAATATCTTTTGGAACTGCAGAAACAGAAATAAGAACAAGAGTGTTGGTTCCCTTGGGGCAGCCTCTTACCCATCACATCAAAATGGGTTTTGCAAAAACACAATCAGCTCTGTCATAATGTAATAGCACAGGACAAGGTCAGGGGCTTTTGTCACTACATAAGATAGCCTTTAGCAGCATAAGAGATTCTCAGCAATGGAAAATGTGGGTAAAAATACTTTCCCCTTGCTCAGAGGGACTCTGCCACTGGAAATCATCTCAAGCAAAACAAGAAAATAAGTGCAGGGTTGGAGTTGGTCTTATCTGACAGAACATCAGAAAAAAGAATCCAGGTGACAATCAAGAAAGAGGTGGCAGGATTTGGTAATAACAAACCTTTGACTGCCACAAACATTTTGGAGAAGAGAAAGTTGTATATATCCAACCTATCCGTGCTTCAGAAACACATCTGATATCACGCCACACGGTATCAGCTAAACTATAGAAAAGAGGAATTAGTGGGGTGCAGTAATTAGTATCACTGCTAGTAATAGTAGGCACTGACTGTGGGGAGTTGGGCTCAAAAGCAGAAGGCCTGGAAGTGAAGCAGTAAGGGACTTTGACTCTTTAAGGTTGCCAGTGATTACAGTGAGCAATGTCAGTTCCAATACTGGGCCTGAGCAATCTTGCCACAACCCACACACTTTTCTTTCTCAAGCAAGTGCTTGAATAAAATCTTTCATGTGTGCCCCAAAATTCAGCAAAATTTCCATCCAGAACATCTAAAAAGAGAGCAATACTAAAAATTATGTGTTTCTGTCACTATCTAGAAATGTATAACTTATTTTGCTTATTTGGAAAGCAGACTCTATACAGAGAAGTCATAAGCTAGCACATAGCTAAAATTTTTATATAGCACAGGAGGAAATCACAAACTCTGAACTACCCAAGGTCTTCAAGATCAGGCCTAACTGAATATTAACAGCTAAATTAAAGCTAAAAGTATACAGAATTACCTGAAAAGTTTTAAGAGTCTTTAAAGTTCAGCACATTTCCAGAGGTTTATAAAATTATTTGTGATACTTTCTAAATGAAGTGCAAGTCCCAGTGTTACTGAAAAACTTTCCTACCTGAGAACAAAGGTTTATCACAAAAATGTCAACAGAACTTTAACGGAACAATCCTAGCCACTGCAGTGATAAAAAAAAAAAATTCACCAACTCTCATATGTCATTTTGCAGGAAAGTTTCCAAATACATATATGTTGTTTTCACACTTAGAGGCAAACAGCAAAACAGATTAAAATGCAGATAGAATTGTATCTGATATCAATGATAACAAAACAGGCTATTTAAAGCTATAAAAAGAGCAAAGCTGGAGAAGCTTGAAGTGATCTGCAGCACAGGAGCTCTGCGGAGAAAAAATTGCATGCTAAATAAAGTGATTTAATTCTCTTCTTATATATCAACCAAACAAAGGCAAGTGAGCTATTAATTCCCCAGTATATTCTTATTTTTCCTTACGGTTCCAAACCAAATATGTCAACCTCACAGGTAAGCCTGAATCATTAATTTATGACCAGGAAAGATTTTGTCACAAAGAGCCATTATGCCAGTTATACAAGCAAAATCAATTTATTATGAAAGACACAGAGAGTAGGAATAATAGATAAGCAAGAAGTTGTTATACTCAAAGCTTTGCCTGTTCTCCAGACACTACCTTAAAGAATAAGTTTTAATGTAGTTTTACTGACAAATCCTGAATTAAAGACAATTATGTATTTTTCATCCTCCCTATTTACTTGTAACTTTTAAGCTGACTTGACCTTCTCCTTTTCCCACAGAATAAATGAAACACATTTTTTCTATCACTTAGCAAAATAGTTAAGTAGTCAGAAATTCAGCAGTCTGTTTTTTCTGGCAAATGTGGCTGTTGACACACAGAGCTAAGTTATCCTAAGTGCATGGACAGAGCGCTATGAGACATGTTCTCACATCTCTTCTCAGACCCAGGACTCTGCAAGAAGAGTTCTTAGCCACATCCCCTGATGGGTATACTCTGCTTAAGACCACGAGTTCTAGAAAAATTAGTCCATGTACTTGTACGATGACGTTATAGATTTACACAGATCCTGATCCAGTAAGGACATGCAGTTGCTTTTTTGGTGAGTGGGTTGAAATACAGGCTTCCGTTACTCTAAGAGCTGAAAATACAGACTCAGTAAAGTTCAAGCAATGCACACAGACAGCATCTAATCCAGAAGTCCTGGTAGATATTACAGACATAGCCATTCAAATTCTTGAATAGCTGATTTGGCAGTTAATGACATAAGTGCTTTTCATTATGTAGCTGCGCAGTTTTGATCCTTAGTAGGTACCCTTAATCCAGACTTAATGTGTCTGGGAAAGACAGTCTTGGGACCATATCCCAAAGAATTTACAATGATCTTGTTCAAGCTCAATTTTAGCCAAAAACCCTGCAACAACAATTTCCTCCTTCAAACATGCATTTTCTTTTTATACAGAAAAGACAGACCCTTAGAAAGACAGAATGGAATTTTCCATCCATGCAAGCAACCTCAAAATTCTTCCTCAAAACCTGGATCTCCTACCACTCAGCCAATTGCTCGACTGTCCAGTTGTATAGGTTCTCTTTGCCCAAAAACTTTCTATAAAAGCCAAGGCTTCACATATTCCACAACATATTTCAACAAAACTGGATCTTAAGCCTTTCTGACTTTTGCACAAAATCCGTGTTTCAGAGCATCCCCCAGTTTTGCTGCACGTATGACAACCATGCTGCATATGTGACAACCAGCTAACATCATGTCCAACACCTTTGGGAGGTGAGAGAACTGAAGCAGAGAACAGAAACTGTTCAAAGCTGATCAATTAAGAATTCCTGCAGCTCTGAGAAGTCGCCTGCACCAGGCTGGGAAAGCCATTTTTGCCATCCTCCCCTACAAGACAAAAGACAGAAGCAGAATAAAAGTGAAAACTCTTGTGCACCTGTGTGCCAGTGAAATACCATAATGAAATGTCCAGGGATGTTTGTCTAACTTGAGCTGCACCAAAAGATTTTCCATTGGAAACTTAGCAATTTATCTTTTATTTTCAAATTCAGAAATTTCCAATGCAAAGGAGTTCTCAAGATTTAGTGATATTCCAGATTATGCATCTCAAAATCCTTATATATAATTAACTACTATTTTCTGCTAGTTAAAAATAAGTTGGCCATGTATTCCACTTAGAGTAGTTCAGTAGCTATGCAATTTACAGAATTTTAAATTATACAACCAATAATGTGCTAATTATTGTACTTTTCTGTTATATTTTGAATTTGCATTACAAAGGCCACAGGCTTTAATTAGTATAAAGTCAAGTCTGCTGGTTTAGAGCATGGTGTAATTATGATAAAATCAAACTACATAGTACTTTCAAAAGGTCGTTAGGTTATATTCCAGTAGATCTTTAAAAGCTATGCTTTAATTGCAAGTGAACAAAACTTTATTAATATGGACATATTAAGAATCCATGTACTATCTGGAGGGAGAAATATATTTTATGGTTTAATAGACACTTTTGGCTACAGTACCTCAAACAGTATGCTTTTAAAATAAATTCATTTGACACAGGAAAATGTTTGCTGTCTCAGAGACTGACATAGCTTTTTTTCAAATCCCGAATAATCAAGAGCAGAATCCAGGGCTGGTACAAGCATCTGGTCTTCTTGTATAATGTATATCCTTGGCATCTCTTCTTAAAGCTGTCCCAGGGACAGGCACAGCTTAGCAAATTAATCTCATAACAATTCTGGATCCAGTAATTCCTCTCACTCCTAGTTTCCATCTATGTTGATATAATTTTTTTAAAATAAAAATAATTTTTAAAAATAGTATATCAGTGAGTGCTCTGCAGTAGTTGATGGCTCAATAGAGCCACGAGAGGAGCACAGCCAAAGGTCACTCTCTCAGGCAGCTGTACCTGCCAGTCCACTTTACACAAGCAGAGAGCATAAATGAATGACACAGGACAGGAACTCCAGAGAAAAGGGCTCCCATGAGCTGGGCAAAGACAGTTCTCTATGTTGAACAGAGTGTTTATTATGTTATTTCTGTTGTTGTTATTATATTCGGGTTTGTTATTTCTGGATTTATACAAGTTTAAGACCATGCCATGTACACTCTGAATTTTGGCATTACCTGGATTTCCAGCCAGCTGATTACTCCTAATTTTTTTATTTTCGCCAGTTCTTTGAAATTCTGTTATATGTATGTGTCAAAACGTGCATAATAGTTGTGCCTCTCTCTCTGTATATAAATTCTGTTACATTTGGCTGGTAAGCCAAACATGTTAGTCTCTGCAGGAACAGCCATAGTTGTTTTTCCTAAAAGTGTTGAAACCAACTACTCCCCAAGACATTTAAAAGCTCAGGGACAAGGCAGGAAGGTTTTTTACATAGCAACAATCTAACAGCTGAGTTCATTTTAATTATTTATGTTTGAGTAAGTGTGACTTAGTAGCGCTGAAACAGGTACTTTTCTTCCTTTCTAAGCCACTTCTCAGCAGCAGCAATTAAAGCTGTGAAGTACTGAAATGGTTTCTAAAAACATTTTAACAAATTTTCCTAGCAAAATTTAGAACAGCCCTACCAAAATAAGCAGACAAAGAGAAATCTTGTTCAGACAAGTCGTAAATATTTGTCGCCTCACTCTGAAGTACTCTTTAAACCACTTGGCAACATTTATATTGTGGGGATAAACACAGATTGCAGTGCTGTTTACAGCTCTATAACCATAATGATGCAATTCCAATTTAGAAAAAAATATTAATCTGTGGAGTTAACTGCTTTTCTTGTTAGCAAGCCTTATTTTAGTCCAATGACTGATTATAAAATAGTAGTACATGCTGAAGTTAAGCTTCATCATCAACTGCAGACTCACCTAGGTGAAATGTACAGCCAGGAATGAGGAATTTCCTTCTCCAGCACTGAAGGGAACATGGTGTTCATTCCCTATGCATGAAAGCCTCCCAAAGACCATGAGCACATAACCTCCTAAGGAGAACTTGGCTTTCCATAAAAGACTAAAACTATTGATATTATGAACCATGATCACACCATTAGTATCCCAAGTACAGTTCCGTGCAATAGCAAAAAATTTATTAGGTAAATATCACAGCTGTCACAAGTGTCACCAATACAGCTGCTTACAGCAGTTTTACTTCAGCTCAAGTCGTCAAGAGCTTAAGGTACAAAATCAGGTCATATTCAAACTGTCCAAAATAGCAATTGTCTAATTTGTGAGGTTTTTATTTCACAGACTTTCTGATGTCATACATAAAGAATAAGCATGCAGATGACAGGAGACCACACAGCTTGACAATTGTTAAGATTATGTTCTGTGTTGCAATGTAGAAAGTGAAGAACTAAGCCTCATCTTTGGAGATTATGCCTTACAAGACATTTCATGTGTGACTTGTCTGAGCAGTCCTGCTGTGCCCCTGAGGGTTAAGGAAATAAATTACAAAACACCAAAATATTATCTTCATAGGGGCCAAACATGTATATCCTGAATGATACTGTGTCAGGCTGATACCCACATAATTAGACTCCTAGAAACAAAAGCTCTTTTTTGCTCTGTACTGCACTTCATATTTTCTTCTTCAAGATGTACAAAGAAAGTTTAATCATCCTAAAAGGGTGAAAATAGAGATTTTCAAACACTGGAGAGACACTACAGAGCTGGCTGATCTCTTCAGAGTGAAGGAGCATCTCTTCAGTAATCCAGCACAATTGATACTTGCCATTCTTAACCTCAGTAATCTGACAAGGGAAACACCTTTTAGCCTCATGACTTCTTTTTTAATCATCTCACCTAGAGAATATGAGCTCTTTACTGCAAAATAATGCCAGTATCTCATCCAAGCTACACAAAAATAGTTTCTAAGAGTGAGAGAGAAAAGATTTTTTTTAATAGCCAAGACCAAAAAAGTCCACAAAAGGGGAAGAGCATGGGGGTGTAAAAAGAAAGAAATCTTCAAGGCAGATATCAATTGGTCACCAAGCATCTTTTTTAAAAAGAATTTGGGTACTGAAATTTGGTTTTCTACAAGTTGCAGACATACCACCCCAACTACCAAAGTAGGAATTTTCACTGGACACTTCTGAAAGCTCAAAAGAGCGCTTGCCTCAAAATAATGCACAGAACACATTTGCTTGAGAAAGAGGGAATGTAGCAGTAATCAAGGTCACATGTGAACTTTTTTTTCCTATGCTGCCTAGTCTAAGGGATGGGTAGTACCACTGAGAACATCTTCAATCTCCCAACTATTTGGTCAGAGAAGTGCAGAAGCACAAATCACAACCTCCATGAATTTTTAAAGGTCATTTTGAGAGGAACACAGAAAATATTATCCTCTTTTTTTTTCTTCACAGATGCCCTCAGAGCTAAGCAAATCCTTTGCAAGAAGGCCTCTTCTCTGACCTGCACTAAGGCATTCAAGGCCCTTCTGGGAATTCAACATTAGCCCTTGGTCAGTAGGCACAGAAGATGCCCTACCCACAAAATCACAATGGGAAAGCAAGCCTTGTGACAGATCAGCAACCTGGGCCTCATTAAAACCAATGGGAACTTCTGTTTAATTAATTTGAGACAATGACTATTTAGGTGGTATGTGAGACTATGAAGATGTGTAGTAATCACTTCCCTTCTGTCTCTCTCTCTGTCCTCATCAACTTGTCACTCTGGCTTAATAGTTCAATATAACCAACACATTGCTTTCCCAAGAGTTTCTAAATAAACAAAGACTACTGGGTTTCACATCACACTTCTTACACTGACTTGTAACTTGCATGCCTCGACAGTCCTGATTAAATTCTCACCTGCCCTTCTCAAATCCAGTTTTAGTCTGTATCATGGCTATCCATCTCTAACAGACATAAGAGGTTCAGCTCAGCACTACAGAATTGTCAATATGTAAGAAAGAATTTAAAGGAGAAAAGCAAAACTCAGAACACAAGAACATTTGAAGAAGAAAAATCAGTGAGAGGTGAGGACCCCAAAAACCACACCATGTGCTCTTTGGAAACAAAGGAGTGTTCTCACTGTAGTTATGCTGTCCAGAACAAGTATATCCTTCTGCCATTTAGTCATTTGTACAGTAGCACACATTTTTATCCTAAAAGCAAAACTCCAATACACAGCAAAAATGCATTTTATTTCTATTAAGACCAGAAATACTTTCAGCCTCTCACACTTTACCTCCCTTATGGTTATCTAAGCTTTGGACTATATTTCCTCAAACCTTCAGGTACTTTTTACCAAGTGGAGTATGACATTGCTAATTTGTGTCTTTATTAACTCAATTTGTCCTTCCCTTCTATTTTCAGCAATGCATGTGATTCACTTCAATTAGATATTATTTCTTAATGTCATTACTGTGTGCGCACACCCACTCTGAGGTAATTCGCAGAGATAACTTACTGAAAATATTAAGACATGAGGAACACAAATAAAATACACATCAGTGATTGAGGGAGAGAGTCCAAGACTGCTCCAAGGCCAGGTTCCATCACAATAATTATTATTGCGACCATTACATCATCTCTTCTTATCCTCATAGTGAAGTTATATAAAAACAGAACTAACTTTATGCATTTTTTAAAAGCTAAACTGTAGAGAAATCAATATTTACTTTTACTTCCAATCTCTGAAGAAATTTTTGGTCTGAAATTCAAAAGTCCATAAAATACCCACCCCAAATTTAAATTAAAGCAACAAATATCACCTTATGAAACTCTGCATCCAGTGATACAGTTAAATGCCTTATATTGTGATAGTGGCAATGTTCCAATCTTTGCCTTCCCTCCAGTTTCTGTTTTCACAGTTTCATCCAGGAATATAGCCTAGCTTGCCTGCCAATATTAGTCTTTTTATAAAGAGAAACCGATCGTCACTAATAGCACCATTATCTTCTGTAACAGACTTGTTTATGAAACGGGCTGAAATTAGAGAGAGATGGTGCATCTCACTGTCAGAGCATGCAGCACTAGGATGGGATTTGTATTTACATATAGAATTTGACCTCTGGAGGCCCAGCACCTCATTTAAATGGCCAGTGAGATAAAGTCACTCAGTGTTGACAGCAAAAGTTTAAAAACTTCCAAGAATGGAGGCCCCACAATTTCTTTGGGCCCTTGTTTCACTGTTTTGACCACTCTTCCAGTAATTAAAAAAATCCTAACCCGACAAACAACTCTTACTATCTAAGTGGGCTTTCCTGTGATGTAATGTAAGTCTGTTGCCTCTTGTCCTAATGCTGCATCTCCACAGCAAGCTTCTGGTTCTGTCTTCTCACACTTTAGACTTTTTTTTTTTAAGCAACTGTTTCTGCCTGTGAGCACAGACAAGGAAAGCAATCAGGCCATTTATTAACCCTTTGCAGACTGCAGTTTCAAGAGATTAATAGAGCCAATTACTAGTAAGTCACTCAGGGTAACTACAGACATATGATTCATGCATTCATTTGGTGTTTCAGAATTACAAAATTGAACAGCTAGACTGAAAACAGTTTCTCTCTCTCTTACCCTGGAAAGAGTCTTCTTTTTAAGAAATATTTAGCATTAAAAAGAACTTTTGCCACAATTTCTCCTAATTGCACTTGCTCAATGTATAGACTCCTGCTCAATGTCTTCTAAAACTCAAAAAAAATTTCCCAAATTCCCAAATTTTTACTTACAATTCATGCTTTTCTAAAGTCCTTCAAATCACAGGTGAGCCAGATGACCAGGCAACCTACCCACAATCAGATCCTCCATGATCCTCTTTCTTAACATTTCCCAAATACCCACTGTTACTTGCACCCACCCAAATTCTTACCCATTCTTCCCAGCTCCACTGCACTTACACTACGAGAAAACTGTGCTAAGCAGCCACAACAGTTCCCAACTAAAAATAACACAGCTTTTCACACATTGCATATATATATATATACTTGACATGTGATGTGGCAGAAAGCTTTTATGGTTCCTTGTCCGTCTCTACTTGCCTAATCCCTTAGGCCTTTACCCATTTTTAGGTACATAAGACAACTATTCCCAAAGTTATGCTGAACAAACCCTTATCAAGCAACCTTTGGCTTTAATAGGAATACAATCATTTAGGCCAACCACAAATTCCCCATGATACATCTGCATTTTTTCTAGTATTTTTGCATTCAATCATAATTCATGTGGTTTAGGTTTTTTATCTCCACTGTTTAATTAGTCCTAGTTTGTATATTTAGAGAGAAAGGTAGTTGTCATTGTCAAACTAATCAATGTGTTGGTCCCAATGCAAGTCAATGGTACTAACTACATTCTTCTTTAAAAATAGATGACGCTGACCTTTTAAGAGGATATCTGCATCAAAAATATTACTGTGCAATAAAAGTGTCTTCCATCCCAAATTCTCATTTCAACATTTCCATTATGGGAGTAGAACCACTTCTTATTTAACACTGCTGTTACTAAGTTTCCATTAATCTGACGGAATAATCCCCCTTCAAGAGCATTGCACATTTAGTGCAGCTAACTGGACTCTGTTCTGTTTCACATAACAGCAGTAAAAATTTCTATTCTATTTCCCCTTATAATTCTCTTTAGTCCTCAATGAGGTTACCAAGATTTATAAATACGTGCCTGAAAGTAGTATCAACTTATTTCTGATACATTTTTTTTTAAACTTTTTCTTCACATCCCTAATTTTTTGCATTAACTATGCAAGTTCTACTGTTCTTCAGGTCAGGCAAATTATGCTTACTTCTGTTCAGCATTTACCACAGATTTCTGTCAGGCATCTATTACATCAAAACAAATTTCCTACCACATGATCCATACATCTATTTATGTAGTTAAAATGCAATTTTCCATATTATTTCAGTTATAAACACTTTTCAAAAATGATATCCACTCCCAGTATATTAAAAGGCCATTTTGTGCAATACAACAAACGCATATAACAAATGGTGGGTAGTGAAAAGGTAGTAAAAATACCTCATTTTCTCTTGAAATTACAATAAACTCAACTCAAATATTGTGCTTTTCTACCTATCAGTGCACTCAATTGAAGAAAATCCATCTCAATAGCCAAACTGTCTCTATAGCTCCAGTTATACCAAGAAGCTTCTTAATCACTTTTAGCCTACATTCCAACCTCTATCCATTTTTTTTTTTGCTAAAGGAAAGCAGCCATTTATCAGTCCTTTTTAATTTAAAACAGTTGAAATTCACTGGATGATCATTCTAGCTAGACCAGACACAGAAATGCTTCAAAAGCAGGCAGACCCTGCTGTCCTTCACATCCTGCAGTGCCACTGAAGCCTTTAGAGCAGGAGCCTCCACCTGAGCTGAGCAGGCAGGTTACAGGAGACGTGCAGGTGATGCACCCTGCACAGAACACCAAGCAATTTCTGTGGGTCACACAAACACAGAAGCAAAAACTGAGCCATACACAAAAACAGCCAATGGCATTTTGGGAAGAGCAGCAGGTTTTGGCAAAGGTCTCCAGCTCTACTACACCACTGATTTATTTTTTTTTCCCGACTTGAGCAGGCCCCTCAAAAATCAATAGTTTGACTTCCATCAAACTTCTGTTTTCTACAGAGTTTATGCTTCTAACACCTTTACTAATGCCCTTTGTAGCTCTCAGATGGGCTGTTTTTTCACTCCCTTAAAAAATGTTGATGCTCAACTTCAAGAATGCAAAAGAGCCAAGCTTTGCTCCATTTGCTCTATTGAAAGATTATTCTTCAAATCAAGTGGGCATTTTGTTTTAATCAGAACAGACACTTCAAGAGCAATTGTCAAGCTGATGGAATTGCCTGTAGCACTAGGTGAGTTATGGGAGGGAGGCACCACTCCAGATTACAGCTCCACTATAAATTCCTACCTAGGCTGGCATCCTCTCTGAAATAATATTAGAGGACAGAGACAGCAAAGATTGTAACTTCAGCTCCTTCCATCTTCATTACAAAGGTCTCTCATAGTACATTTTTTTGACATTAGGATAAGCTTCACTCTGCTCCCCTGGATGTTTCAGACTTCATTATATTTTAGGTGTAACACCTTCTGATCACAGCCTAGTTATTTGAAGGATTGTGTTGCTCTTTTTGATCCTGGAAGGGAAGCTTGACCTGATCATGTACTGCCCCTCCAATTAGCAAATGCATCGGATGAAGACATCTGTCAGTGTAAATCTTACACGTTGCATTTTCTAGCTGACAGAAAAGATCATTCAGTCTTTTATTCACTTAAACCTAAAATGTTTGTGGCTTTTTTTTTTCCTCTTCACGCCATTAGCTGGAAAATTCAAAGAGCAAACTCACAATAAGTCAGACCATGAGCTTCAAAATGTTAACATGCTCTTTTTCATCACAGGATTTCTTGTCCATTTTTTAGGTGAAAGATTACAACACTCAACAAGAAATGAGGGGATAAATGAGAAGATAAAAGACAACAGTGTTGCAGCCTCCTGGTTTTCTTTGATCTGCTTTAACATGAATCTTAGAACTACAGACTTCAAGACTCAGCTAAGGAACTGGGTAGCAAACCAAATATAATCTCAAGCAACCTCCCTCAAGTGGAAATCTAATTCCTAGGGTAGATTACATGAAGTAGAAAATTACCGGAAAGACTAATCCTACCTCTCAGCACCAGTGTTAGAGAAAGCCCAGTGAAACAGAATATAGTTTTAAAAGGCAATTACCAGACAACTTTCAGCATCACTGGGTTTCTGTGTTTTTCCTACTGGCCAGCATTTAAAAATAGGCACCTTAAGCAGAAGCCCTAGACCAAGATTAGGTCTCCTAACTTTTCTGCAGACTCAGCTAACAGTCTGGAAACTAGCACTGAAATGCTGGAGCTGCATAAGATTGCTGTTGGATATATATTTTTTATATACGACGTTTAAGAGCAAAGTGCAAGGTGCAGACTAAGAAGGAAATGCAAACCTTGACCCAAATGCAAATCTTCATTGGCCAAATCTGCATTACTGAGGAATTCAGCACAACAGAAAAAAAAATAGTAGATGGAGGCAGTCAGTGCTATGACCCCTCTTCAATGTTTGTCTGAGAGCTCCATGGGCAATTTAGCCCAGGCACTGGTTCAGCACCTAAGCTCTGAGTTAGGCACAGGGATCATATGGGGTACTCTCAGAGGGAACGCTGGCATGACTGCCTTAACCAGCAAGCACCAGAACCACTCTGCAAAGCAAACCGACAGGCAGGGAACAGAGAAAAACAGATCAGTTTAAGAAACAAACAAAAATCTGAGGAATTTGTGAAAGCTCAAGGGTTACAACCATACCTAGTGTTGTTACTGGCTTGAACCATTCCCACTGGCACCTAAGAAGTATGAATTCTGAAATTACTGTAATTTTTTTTAAAATCAGTATTTTCATGTCTTTAAATGTTTCCTCTTCCTCAGATGAATTCTCATGAGAAGGACTGCTCTTTCCAGAATAGTTGTCAGATGCAGGACACAAGTTCATGCATTAAAATTTTATGTGCAGCTGACACAAGCCCCTCCTGTGTCCTCCCCATAATTTATTGAATAATGTTGAAGCAAAGACCCAGTCAGATGCAACTGAAATTAATTACACGGAATCGTTCGTATTTGTTTTCCCTTTGGAGCTTTAGAGTAACGCAAAAAATATTGCAGTGGATAGCTGAGACACATCTTTTAATTTTGAAACTGTAACCATGCAGAAATGTTTGAACTCACTTTACACTATCTGCACCATGTGAGGATAATTTCTTGGTGCAATACTTTTTATGGCAGACAGCTGCCTATCACTGACTTTAAATGGGACGCAAACATTTAAGTTCCTTTGAAGCTTTTAAAAAATTTACTTTTGAAAGCCAAATGGTTAAACTTCCTAGGAGTTATTCACTTCTAGCAGAATCCTATTATCCTCACCTAAGTTGCTTAGTAGTGCACAAATCTAATGTCAAAGTCAGATTTGGTTTAAAGACAAGTCTGGACAGAGATTTGTAGAAATTAATAGACCTTATGCTCACCGGGTTTTTCTTGGTCCTTAACCTTACTTTACAATTCCTCTATCCAAGAATCATCCAGTGGTTTTAGACCAGCCTCCACAGATTGGTGTAGAGCAGCATAACAATGTCTATGCATTCAGGCAATTGAAGTCTAATGATCAAGTAGGGCAAATCTATGCCTAAATCTACTGCCATGTGCAGTAGTTCCATTGAGGCATTAGGTGACATGCTATTGCTAATAATTCACTTCCTTCCTTTACCTTCACAGTAAGCTGGTATCCAGTTTCCCTATTGTCCCTTGACAATGGTATGAGGACATAAATTACCTTTTAAATTCAAACCCTCGAAAAACAGCAACCTGCAACTCTATTGGGAAAAGCAAGTTATGAACACACTTTCACTCCCTGTGGGTTCTGTCCTCAAATTCTGAAGCAGGAGGAATAAAGTGTCCCTGATAATGAGAAATGAGCAAGTCCAGAGCAGGGCAACAAAGCTGGTGAAATGTCTGGAGCACAAGTCTGATGAGGAGCAATTGAGGGAACTGGGGTTGTTTAGCCTGCGGAAAAAGAGGCTCAGGGGGGATCTTGTTGCTCTCCACAACTTCCAGAAAGGAGGTTGTAGCCAGTCTTTTCTCCCAAGCAATACGTGACAGGACCCGAGGAAATGGCCTCAAGCTGTGTCAAAGGATGTTTAGCTTGGATATTAGAAATAATTTATTCACTGAAAGATGGCCAGGCATTGGAACAGGCTCCCCAGTAAGTGGTGGAATCACTGTTCCTGGAAGTGTTGAAAATGCTTCTGGATTTGGCATTTGGAAATGTGGTTACTGGGTGAGCATAGTGGTGGCTGTTAATTATGGTTCAACTCAAATCTTAGAGGTCTTTTCCAACCTTAATGATTCTATGACAGTCATTGTATCTTTAGCCAGCTTTCTGTGAATCAAAGTGTGATTAGAACATAGAATTCCCTGGCTGCTGTTTGTTTTCTATGTCCACAAGGATGACATGTCAGGTACCCTATAGCAGAGTAACTAGTCGATGATCCAAAGAGGCTGGAGCTCAAGCACTGGCTCCAAAGCTCAGATGACATACAGTTTTAAGGAGGTTTGAACACAGCCTTTAGGGTAAGCATAGCAAGGAGCTAAAGTAGAATGCAATGTCCAGCAGGGACCAAGCCCTGAGCCCACTTTGTGTTTCATCCTGACTGTAAAACTTTACTTTCCTGATATCTGCTTTGGATAGGCCAGCTCTGCCCACCCTTTAACTGTTCAAATTTACTCTATAGTATTATTTGACTTTTTCAACAAGGCAAACATGCACATCATCTTATCTTCCACCTGCCAATCTCCACCTCTTTTTGCTAGCTTATCTGCATCAATTTATTTTCTAGCATCCAACTTATCTTATCTTTAGTTTGACCTGCATTCTACTTGTCACAACCGTTCTCAGGCCCCAGACAGATGACCACATCCATCACATCAACTTTTTTTAATCTCCATTGCATTCAGCTTCCCTTTTGGAAGATACACACTGAGTTTAACCACTGTAAAATCATGCAGCTACAAAATTGGACATCATAAATATTAACTGCATACTAAAACAATGGCAAAGCAATAAAAATAATCAACCACCTCTGAAATGTGTTTACATACTAAGGAATCAATCTATTTAACTGGTAGCTTGGAAAACAGCATGCTACTTTTCCTGTGGCTCTTTCCCTCAGAAACAACTCAGTATTACATGTTCAGGTACCCTACAGATGGGGTTACTGATGTGCAGCTGCTTCTGGCTGCTACTACCTGTCAACTTACTCATAAAGGTTATAATATAGAAATTTCTATCAGCCCAAGTTTCCCACTAGTGCACAACTCTCTTTTGGAAATAAATAGGCAACATTTATTTTTTTGTTTCTGTAAGTATTTTTAAACTACAGTTAAGTAGCTAAGTTCTTGTGAGAATGAACCTACAGTAGACTTACATGGTTCTAACAACGTGGCAATTGAGACGGTGCTTTTGTAATAACATTTTGAGAAGGTCAGTCTTGCTACTTTATGCACAAAATTCCCACAAATAAAACATTCTAGACTCTTTAGTCTTCTATGATATGTGAAGAAATGGAACTGCAAAAACTTTGCTTATAGATTTTTAATATGAAGATAGTGTTGAGAAGATTTCAACAATCCCATAAGCTTTTAAAGTTTAGAAAATAACCTATTTTTCCATACTACTCTATCACCTTTTCTTAGTCACAGTCAAACTTCAGCTGTGAGGCATTCATAAACACTTTAAATTTTATACACACAACTGATGGAACAAACTCAGAACTTGATCTAGACATGGCTAGCTGCAGTGAAGTCTTGATCAGATTCTTGATAAAACCAGACTTTAGCATATGCAGATCTTTACTGAGTAGAATACATATTTGCATTTATTATGCACTAAATCTGGAGGAATTTCTTTTTCTGATCATACAAGCTTAAAAAAAAAGTTGCCTTTCAAATTTATATATATATAACTGTATATCCAATAATCTCAGCTGTATCTAAAGAGGTCAAAGAAATGAAATTCAGCTGTCTGCACTGTTTGAGCATAAGTCTGGGCTAGGAGTGGCATAGACAAGCCACAGTCCCACAACCAGGGCAGGTTAGAAGATACAATGCCTCAGGGACAGCCTTGAGAATCACAATTCCAATTCCTCTTCTTGTCCCATCGGGCTATATAGCAAAGTAAGCAGTGCACAGCTCATGCTCTCTGGTATCCCTATGCTCCAATCCAAGTAGTGGCATAATGAGAGCCCAGAGGAAGACCTTAATTTTTGCTTGACTCATTCTTGCTCACAATCCATCTCTTTCTGTTATCACACAGCTTTGAAAAAATTCTGAAGATTCTTTAATACTAAAGATGTTTAGTTATATTTTTCTCATTAATATTTAAGTTCTGACAAGATTTTGATGTATTTGATATTTGCAATACAGCAATACAAATAACACAGAACCATTGCCTTGTTGAATAGATATTGCCTAGTATTAAAATTCAGATACATTTTATTGCTTTGAATATGCAACCTCTGTTGCAGAACTGATCTTTTCCTTCATCCAAATAAAAAGTAGAGTCTCTAAATATTTGTGGATTCCATGTCTTCTGAATTAAAGAGTATGAATGAATGATAACACAAGGATGGTGATGGAAGCAATGAGGCAGCAAAGCAACTGCCTTTGCCAGATTTTTGTTATGTATTTATTCCGGCACACTTATTGTGGCATGCACACCTAAGCATTCAAGGCAATTCTTCTGAATGATTAAACAAAGAGAACATAGCCCCACAATTACTAAGCCAAAAGGTGACTTGAGGTTAGGTTTCCCCTAATTTCTCTCTAATGCTGGTTGAAAGAGATGGTAAATGATGTCATGAGTTGGCATGCTGGAGAAAGGGCCCTTCAGAGCAGGACTGAAGGGGAAGTAACAAGGCAACTGAAGAGTAACCTGGCCAGAGGCACGTGCTACACTTCAAATGGTACAGCCAAGCAGCTCCACTACCATGCATTTGTTTGGAGTTCAGCAAGGGTTTCAGTGAGGTGCATGAAGCTGTGAACCAATCTTGAACTCTTTACATCCCCAGAGGGTGCACGCACTTGCTCAGCTCACCAGCCATTTTGCATTTTGAGCGCTTCTTGTGGCCAAATACCAGAGGTGTGTATGGCACTGTCTTAACTCTTTCCTCTCAAGGATTTGCCACCTTCTCCTTTTTTTCTTAATCTAAGAATAACAATTTTGAGCCCAAATTGGTGGCTGTCCTTTGCACATCTTGTAGACCCTCTTTGTGTATGTGAAAACATAAGGCCACAAGCTGCCATGAACCTAGAATTTCATAAATCTATTTTATAAACCTATTCATTAATCCTGCCTGTGAACCTAGGATTTAACTCCTCACCACATGCCTCACTGCTCAGCTGACAATAACTACAAGCTCAGGGAAGCAAAGTAGTGATGGGCATGTTTAAAAAAGGAAATATACCTTCACCATCTTACCCATCCAATGCAAAGCATCATTTTGAATATAACTGGTCATACCTTCTCCCAGAGAGGCTACTCCTACCATCCCACCATTACCAAAGCCTTGTTACATATACTCAATACAGGGTTCCAAAGTGTTCTAAGGGCAAATGACAGCTAATATTTGAAATGTCCTGTGGTGATTCATTTCCCAGAGAAACTTTTCACTATATTTGCTAATAAGTTCATTAAAGAGGACACAGAAGTCTGATGAATGTGAGAGACATTCAGATGAAAAAAATAACCAAAAAATATCAGAACCTGCATATACTACTGATTTGAAAGGAAAAAGTTCAAAATAAACTGACCTAAAAAGCAAAGGTTTGTGGAAATCACCACCATGCCCCCAAAAATAACCATGTCAAGACACACATTATGTTCTATTGTTCTTTCCTCTTGCATGACAAGCAAACATCAAGACCACAAGTTTAATGCTTGTAAGAAGAACATAGCTGTATGTCACACAAAGGAAAAACAGAAGCCAAAAAAGTGATGAAAGCTAGAAAAATAAACATAATTATGTAGCTATTAAGACAGAATTTTTATCACAGTATTATCTAGAAGTCTGTGACTGTTCTTCCTTTCTAGAATTATGTATTGTCTTGTCCATATGAAACTGAATGTCATTGTTTAACCCTAGCCAGCAACTAAGAATCACACAACCACTTGCTCTCTCCCCACCCTGAGTGGGAGCAAGAGTCAGAAAAAGGTAAACTTCATGGGTTTAGATAATAAAAGTTTATTAATTGAAACAAAATATAATATTAAAAATTGTAATGAAAACAAGAGAAAGGAGTAAAATATGAAGAAAGCAAGTGATGCACAGTTCCTGAGCAGCAATTAGCTCTCTCCCAAACAACTCCCTACAGGCTATATACTGAACATTATGTTCTTCTGTATAGAAAATCCTTTTAGCAAGTCAAGCCAGCTGTCTTGGCTGCTCCCTCACAGTTTCTTGTGCATCTGCTCACTGGCAGGCATGGGAAAATGAAGTGTCTTTAATTTAGAATAAGCACTACTTAGCAACAACTAAAACATCAGTATTATCCACATTATTCTCATACTAAACCCAAAATACAGCACTATACCAGCTACTAGGAGGAAGATTTCTGACCTCAGCTGAAACCAGATCACTCAAAGGAAAAAGAAGTCAAGGTAGGTATATGACTGCCACTATGAGGAGATATAGTCCCCAAAATATTCTTTGTTCACTTGGGTAAAGCAGCACTAGGAAAAGCACTAATCCTTCCAAACAATGCTGGTTGCACTCAGCCAGTCAGCAATGAAATGCCAAAATAAGGTGCAATGCAGCTGTGTATGAGGGCAATGCCACAGCAATGCAGCTGTGACAGGCTTGGTCCCATAGCTGGGTTAAGATTCACAATCCCTTTCTCTACGGCTCAGAAAAACCACCATATCCTGGGTTACATCAGAAGTGTGACCAACCAGCCAAGGGAGACTATTCTGCCTCTCTACTCTGCTCTCCTCAGACCCCACCTGCAGTGCTGCATCCAGCTCTGAGTCCCCAGCATAAAAAAGACATGACCTGTTGGAACAACCTCAGAGGAGATTAGTTAAGATCCTCAGACAGCTAAAAGAGCTTTCCTTTGGAGAAAGGCTGAGAGAGTTGGTGCTGTTCAGCCTGGAGAAGGCTCTGGGGAAACCTTGCAGCAGTACCTAAGGGACTCCCACATAGAGCGCTGGAGAGGGACTTTTACAAGAGTTTGTGAAGATGGGACAAGGGGGAAAGGCTTTAAACTGAAAAGAGTAGGTTTAGATTAGATACTATGAAAAAACTCTTTACTGTGAAGGTGGTGAAGCACTGGAACAGGTTACCCAGAGAAACTGTGGATGCCCCACCCCTTCAAGTGTTGAAGGTCATATTGGATGGGGCTTTAAGCAACCTGGTCTAGTGAAAGGAGTCTCTGTTCATGAAAGGGGGTTGAAATTGAATGGTCTTTAAGGTTTCTTTCAACCCAAACCATTCTACAACCCCTCCACTGTAGTTTCCTATTGGTAGAAACCAACTGAAACCTCCAAAATCTTCTGGCTATTCATGCTCATGAAACACTAATTTGATTATTAAAATAATAGTTAAACAGTAAGAAAAGAAAATCGACTATTTCAGTTGGAAAGAACCTAGAGAAATCATCTAGTCCAACTGCCAGAGCAATTCAGGCTGATCACAATCTAAAGCTTATTTTTAAAGTCATTGCCCAAACTCCTCAAACACTGACAGGCTTGGGGCATTGACCATCTATCTGGGAAGCCTGTTTTGACTACCCTCTCCGTAAAGAAGTGCTTGCTAATGTGCAGTCTGGACCTTCCCTGGCACAGCTTTGAACCATTTCCATATATCCTGTCAGTGGATACCAGGGAGAAGAGCTCAGGGCTTCCCTCTCTCCTTCCCCTCCTCAGGAAGCAGTGGAGAGCAGTGAGGTCATCCCTCAGCCTCCTTTGCTCCTAACAAGACAAGCCCAAAATCCTCAGCTGCTCCACTTAAAACAATGCTTACAGCCCTTTCACAGGCTTTGTTGCCCTCTTCTGGATATATGGAAGAAAGTCCATGGGACTGACATGTAGAAAGACAATGATCTCAAATGGACCCACATACCCTTTAATAATTTTTCTTAATTTGACAGAGCTCTGGAATGGAGCAACTACCAGCTTCTACACTCTTGCCCTTGAAAGCATAAATCAAAAACTTACTCTGGAATTATAGTGTCAATCTAGGTTCCACTGAATTTATCAGAACTGCACAATTAGGACAGTACAGTTTACTGTTCTGTCCTCTCAAAGCTCTGGTTCTACTGAAATCTCATTTTGTATTCAGCTTGAGGGTTTTTTGTTTTGTTTTGCATCTCTCCTCTGGCTATACTAAGTCTTCCTTTCAAGGTCAATTTGCTTTTCCAACAATAACTAATTTAGCATCACAATGCCACAGTGAGCTATGCAAAAATTATCTTCTCTATACTTCAGATTAGGCTTCAGAATCACAAAAATTTTCCCATGTTCACATAGGGAGTCATCAGGGAATACAAACCGTGCATCTTCAGCCCCATTAACTGTAAGACCAAGCCACCCATTTTAGAGTCAAGAATACTTCTGCATTTATTTCATTCATGAAACACATTAAATTATTATGTTATTTTTAATAATCTGATTCTCCTTCTTGATCTCTACCACTTAATTTCTAATCCTATTATTGTCAAATAGAATTATTTTTAATTAAGCATGTTCCATAATCAAGGTATTTTTATTGATTTGACACTCTATTGTCTAAAAGGGCCCAAGTACCTCTCCAGACTTATTTTTATATTTGGACACTGCAATATTTTTTCCCTATTCTTTACATCCAGTAGTATAATGAATGCTGTGGCCTTTCTTCCAAGAGATAGGCTAATGGAACCAATGTATTCATCTGGTTTTTATGAAGCTCGTGGTAGCTTTGTGTTTTATGTCTCAACATTTGAGAGGGCTCAAGGCTTCAAAAGCTGCTAGGTGGGGTTCATATCCACATCCCTACAAAGAGCACAGTCATAAACCCCTTTGCTCTATAAAATATTTTTTAAAAAAAGTGTTTTCAGTGAAGTTACCTCTCTGCCCACATAATCTTCTCTGGTACTGAGACCAGCATTCAGTCATTTTTATAAACACATAACATTGAAGTTCCCAAATGCCTTTTCCACTGTTCTTAAAGTAAGGCAATGTCTCCTCTTCTGCAATTTTTGTTTTTACTATCCTAAATAGAGTTTTATCCTTACTAAGAGTTTGTTTAACCTTCTTAAGAGACAGTTGATAGTTTCTTGTTTAGGCTTTCCATCTTTCCATACCTAATAGTAGGAGGCCATAGAAGCAATATCACTGTTTCATTTATAATTTGAAAATACTTAAATGGGGAGGGAACCACACAACATAATCCACCCGACAGAAAAAAAAGTTATTCCCTTAAAATTACAACAACTTGGCGTCTACTTCTCTGGAACTACATTAGGATGGATAACGACTCATTTGCGTAACTATTTTGAGGCTGCCAAAAAGGAAGAATAATTAGCCCAGTTAAAAAAAAAAAAATCCTTTTTTTTGTACCATTAGTTCATTTTTTTCACATCAAAAAAAGCAACACTTTCATGTTACTTGTAAGTTCCTGGGGACTGTAGGAAGAAAAAAATAGTGATGGAGAAACTACTAATTTTTGCCATGCCCTTGTGGTTTTGACATTGAGAGAGTAACTGTCTTCTCAAAACAGAATTTAAAGGTGATGGGGGTGAGGAGGAGGAGAACATCCATATGACAGAAGATGAAGAGAGGCAAGGAGAGAAAAACATATAGGGAAAAAAAAAGGTGGCTTAGGAGGACAAACAGGTATAAAGATCGAACTGTTCAAGAGGAATGCTGGCTTGTCACCTACAAATTACCCAATATCACGTGCAGAACAGGCTTTTGTGTATTAGGTGAGGAGCACTAACTTGCACTATTCAAACATGACTGCATGAGACTGTCAGAGCCCACTGTCATGATGGCAAATGTTTATCTTCTTCTCAAGGTAAAATTCCACAAAAATTATTTAAATATTTTAATAAAATAGAATTTAAAATAATAATTTGATATAAGTGTTATCTATTGCCATCCATTTCCTTTTTTTCTTTCTAATTTATGGAACCAGCATATTCTCTCCTCTATTACCTGTTTATCCTTATCCCTCAATGAAAACTCCTTTTCATCTAGCTGCATACTAATATGCAAATATATATGTAAAATAATGGGTTGTCCTCACGCCCATGTTTTTATTATTTATTTTAAGAGTTGTCACATTGAAATGGTGTTTTAAATCAAAGGATGGTGTATTTCTGACAACCCTTGGCTGACATCTATCTCCATTTATCACAATACAATGGACAAGAACATAGCAGGACATGATTTATTGCTGCCAGGATTGGCATTTTGAAGAATGGCTCCATGAAAACTTTCAAAAACATTGCTATGTTGATGACATTTGCTTCCAGTTTTGGGGTTTTTTTTTTCTCTCACAATCTGAAAGAAGCTAAGTATCAAGAAAACAGAGTCTCTACCACTAAATCAACTATCACAAGTATCCACAGCTTCAGCTGTATCTAAAATTCCCAAAGGTACGCTCAATAAGAAAGTCTATTGAGATGTGGGAATGTTTCACACCTGAAGAACTGTTATTAAAAATTTTCACTTGCAAGAAGCTGTATCAAATATACAATTACCAGCATCACTAATAGCTCACAAGAATAAGTGACCAATGAAATTTTTTACATGTGTGGCCTTATTTTACACACACACAAACACCCTTCTTCTAGACATAAAATGAATTATTAAACAGATAACCTGAAGCACTGACATCTTCTAGAAATAGAAAAAGATGATGAAAATAAATCAGCCATTCCACAGGGTAACACTGAGGAAGAAAACCCACTGATTTTGGCGAGTTCTGCCACTACAGATAGTCACTGTAGCTGTAAAGCACTGATTCCAGCTAAAGCAAACCAAAATGGTCCTTTTGTACCCTATGAATTATATAAAAGGCTCACAGGTTCACTTAAACACAAGACTGGAATTTGACATGTTCCCTGTTTCCTATGGTATCTTGTGGGAGAAATTCTTGGTGTAAGAGCCAACATAACTTGCTAACCTGGATATTTTCACTCAGACATTTACTTCTACTGGGTGGATTCAATCTCCATCTTTGGAATTGTATGGAAAAGTAGGCACAGAATGACTATCAGATACATGTCAATAGCTGAACTGATGTTTGCCAAAATACATGTAACACAGTACTTTAACAACATACAATAGATGTGCAGAAGGCACTCTTAAGAATTGGATAAGCATACAAAGATACTTGCCTGGATAACCACTTGATTCAAGAAGGTAGAAGAACTTGAAGCTTTAGAACTTTCTAAATCATAGAGGCACTACAATTTCATTTTAAGTGTGTCATCGTGGATTTTCTTATTTTCATGTAATGTATTTACCTTTTAGCCCATGTGGAGATATAGGATCAACAATACCGTCCACAACACTTTGTGGCAAGTAGTTCCTCATGGTATCTTAGATCTGGCACTTGCTGTTTTAATCTGTTTCTCATTCTTATAAAACAATGAGCAGACAGGATTACTTCCTCTATGTCTCCCATGATAAGACTAGATGGAAACTATAGAGATTAAATAGACTTCTTTGTCAAGGCAGAACAAACTCTCCTCCATTTAATCATTCCTTTAGCAAAGCTATTCCACATAAATCTGAGCATCTATAATGAGCTACATATCCGTTTATGGTAAAAGCCAATGCCTGTGAGACTTTTTCACCCCTGCTTTGTTGCAGGACAGCTTCCATGTTCTCCTGGTCATGTTTGATCTTGAGGCAGGAGTCTGAAAAGGAATAGGTCATCTTGCACAAGACATGTCTGTGTTCAGAGCTGATGGGTTAATGCCAGCCTCAACTTCTATTGCTTTAGCAGTGACTCTCCAACACCTACAAACGCGGCGAAAGCAGTTTCTCAGAGGACAGATACGGTAAAATGTTGGTCCCTTCCTTCCAGTAAGCTGTGATCCATTTAGGCAAATTACACATTACTTTCAGTCCCTACCCAGGAAATATCTGATGGCATGTTATGGCCCAACAAAGGGAAATGAAAGGAAAATACTTAGCACACTATTAAAACTGCCCCACAAAAGTGTCAACACATTAGACTTTCCTTTTTTTTACCTAAGGAATTTGCCTAATTTGCAAAGAACAAACATTCACTTTCTGTTATTTTTTTACACTCATTTATACATTCTGGGGATAGTTTGTGAACAGGTACAATAATTCTCATTGGTTCAGATCATATTTCCAAGTACACATTTGCTATATGTTTTCAAAGCCATTTCACCCCATCAGTGTCCAAATATATTTCATAAGTGAGAAATCTCACACCTCCAAAATGTACTTGCTTATTTCCTGAACTGCTGACAGATACCCAACTCTGTTGAAAACACATACGTGTGAATTGAGTCTGCCAGGATAGAAAATCTGCTGTTTCAGTGAATTCCATTAATTGAGTCAAAACACACTAGAAATTTCAATTTTTCTGAATCCTTTTGGAATAAGTTGTTTCTGTAAGAAACTGCTCAAGGATTTAAAGCTGCCTCCCACAGAGAAGGGCAGAAGCCAGTGCTCTAATTCAGCAAGGCTGATCATGCACACATTGCTAGCCTTTCCTCTGATCTAAGAGAACTCACTTGATGACTGAAGGAAAGGATACTAGACAAAAATCAAATTTCATCTCATGTAAAATCTTGAAATCTTTTCATCCCATTTAAACAAGCTTCAAACTGTGAATGTCCTCCAAGAAGATTCAAAATTCTTTCTGTGCAAAGATGCAGAATTAGTGTTTCAATTAAGTAGGGACAGGAGGACATAAATGAGGTCTGAGGAATGCTTCAAGGAGTGGGAGAATCTTATCTATACACAGAAATAACTGATGGGAGGGAATGAAGAAGAATGAGACAGACTCTTATCAGTGATGCCCTCTGAGGAAATAGACAGTGGGCACAGATTGAAACACAAAGTTATATCTGAGTAGAAAAAAACCCTTTTTGTACCATTTGAGTGGTCAAATACTAGTTGCCCATAGAGACTGGGAGATCCCCATCTGCAGATAAACTCCAAAGTCAATTGGGCAATGTCCTGGGCAGCCTGTGGTAGCTGATCCTGCTTCAACAGGCTTGGACCAGACTGTCTCCAGAGGTCTCTTACAATCTCAACCATTCTGTGCTCCTGTAGTGAGGAGATAGGAGGACAAAAAAACTGTAAAAGCCACAGTTAAGCTGCACAGGCAGAGTGCAGCCAAGTTCCAAAGATCTCAGTGGTGGAACAGACCCAGCACTCAGTTTTGATTTGATAACCCTTGCAGCCAAGCAGGACCATTACAAGCAGGGCTCAGTGCCACATCGGCATCAGCACGCAGCCTCCAGTTAGCAAGTCTTGTTAGAGATCACCTGCATCTGTCTATTAAAAAATAATGGAAATACCTCTCAAAAGAAAGTCAGCTAGGAGGAAAAAAAAAATTTCCTCCCTCACCTTTGTTTCTTGTTTTTGTTTTTTATTTGGTTGGGGTTTTTTTGTTTGTTTTGTTGTTGGTTTTTTGGGAGGGGTTGTTTATGTTGTTTTGTTTTAATATATCTGTCAGTAGATCCAAAAAGTCCACTGTATTCCCCTGGGAGTTTCACTGGGAAGGTGCTCCTCAGGACTTCTCAGTCCTAAGGCTATCTTGCTCAGCTAGCTGTACCCTCTCAGCAGCTTCTGCCACTGCAGAGTTTTACTGCATTTTTTCTGTTCTTCTGCAATTTGCTGAAGAGAATCAGCAGTACAATCAATGATTTAAAATAAGAATGAGCTAGAGCTAATATGTTTCATTCCTTCCCAAAGACACATGAAATGGAGAAAAGCAGCTTATAATACCATACAATTTCTTAATATCTCAGACAGAAAAGGAGGTTGTTTTTATGGTCTGAAAATGTATTCCTTCCAAATAGAAAGGAATAACTTGAAACAAAAGTGTTCCATTGATCTTTTCGATGCAATAATTTCAAACACACGCCTTTACCTATTTAGATATATTATTGTTCTTCTATACTTGAGAGTTCATTATCTGTTCATCAGGAATCAGCCTCCAAACAGTTTTTGACCCAAAATAAAGCTCCAAGTCACTCACTGGTCCTCTTTTAACATATACAGCAAGTATAGTCCCCACTCACAGAAAATATCAGATATAAACATTTTAGACCCATGTGTAGTTCTTCCATTGTGCTTGCAATGTTTCTCAACATAAATATATTTCCAGGCAAATATAAAATACGATTTGTATGTGATTATTAGAAGAAAGCAAATACAAAAAAAGAAAAATCAGCAATATGCACAGAAACAAAGAATGCCACTGCTCTGCTTCCTGGATGACTTCAGAGCAGAAACCTTTTCTTTTTCTTCCTTCAGAAATCTAATATTAAACACCTAGATTTACAAACTATCACAGCATGACTAAGTCAGTTTGCATAATACAGGCTACATAGAGGTTTCACTCTGGGATTCCACACCAGGCCCTACAGCCACTGACCTCTGATTTAAGCCTGCCATGCCTCAGAAAATTCTGTTATGTGGTCTTTCTACAAGGGAGAGAGAAAAAAAAGACCACACAAGTTTCCATTCTAAGCTGCCATCCATCCCATCTTTTTTAACTGTTAAATTCCCTGATTGCAAAAGCAACACTAGTTTTAAATTGGCTAAAACTTGGTCTCTAATATATTAGATGTTACTTCTTAAAAATTTTGAAGAGATTTTGACCTATTTCCTTAAAATTTCCCTGAAAGTTCTACTATTTAGATATGTTATTGTTCTTCCATACTTGAAGGCTCATTCTCTGTTACTCAGGAATCAGCCTCCAAACAGTTTTTGGCCTAAAATAAAGCTCAAAGTCACCCAGAAAATATGAGATGATTCTCCTTTACAGCTGTTTACATTTGTCTGCATTACATTTATTATAGCACATACTAAATACATACCCTAAGGACACTGACACTCTACCACATCTCACACACACAGATACAATTTGGTAACCAGAGAGGTAAACAGGGTTAACCCTCCTCCGGAACACTGGAAACTGGCCAAGATTAAAAATGTGAGAGGTGAGGTGTGGTAATCCTGTCAGAGGCATTGAAGCCTGTCAAGCATTAAACTAATCGTTAGCTTTTGGATCAAGAACAGGAGAGTTTGAGGCAAAGCAACTGAATAAACTCTGAGCTCCAGGTAAAAGCAATAGGCAAAAAGCTTGTTGAGCAGTTGAAGGTGGAGGAGACACAAGGGACAGAGGACTGTGTAAGTTCTGTAAACCTTGCAGAAGGCCAGAGAAAGTACTGGGAGATGAGGAATGCTTCCAAGCAGAATAATTAATGATAAGGCAAAGACAATTCTGGAGCTCACGCTGCCTGCCAGCAAGTCAGTTCCCTCCACCATGTTAAAGCTCTGGCATTATAAGCTCAGTTTTCCCACTTTCTGGAATGCTACTTTACCACAAATGCTCTCTGGACCTGAAAGGCAGCAAACCTCTCTCCAAGCTGCCCTACAACTAACCATAAGTGATGAGGCTGAGTGCCTGTGCAACTCCAGGCAGAATTGGCTTAGTTGCACCTGTTACAGACACCAAGTGTGCAAGTTCCTATGTACACTAAATATATAACCTGCATAAACACAGTGCCTTGAGATGTTTGGCTGGTTTCTGTGACATGAAGACCTTAATTACAATAAATAGGGTGTTTTAGTAGGAAAGGGACAAGCACTGGCTGATACAGCTTCTAGAATCAAGACTGCATCATAAGTTCAGGTTTCACAAAAAAAAAAAAGTAGAAATTTTGGACAGGTATTCCTTATTTTGTAAAAAATTTATGTCTTAATCAGTCAATCTAAAAAGAGTTTAGAAAGTTCTCTTCTGATTTTCCACATGCTGGCTGCCAGCACTCTGTCTTATAATTTACACTGTTCTAAAACTTCATGCCACAATGAGCTCTGCATGTGATTTTAAACAGTCACCTGCTAAAGCCTTTTTATGTATTGCCACAAGGGTCTCCCCTAGTGAATATGCTTTACTGTATCCAGGTGCACAGATACTTAAACATACCTATACATGCTGGTTCCGAACATTTGTATGCTTTTTACTCTGTATGCTTCTCCTTGGATGGCTGAGTCAAGCATGATGGATTAGAGTTGTTGTTAAAACACAAAGTCATTCAATGACAGTCTGACAGAGGGCATTTGCCTACAAAAGCACTCTGTGAGCTGGCATTTTGGGCCAAATAAATCAGCTAAAGCATTTTCTCTATTTTTTTCTTGATATTTTTTTACAACTTCTACGTACCATCTTAAAATTGTCTTGATTAAGTGCTGTACCCAATGCCTGAAATTGAGCAGTAGTTGAGAAAAAGTAGCAGAGTGCTATGCAGATCGTGGCCAAACTCTTCAATGTTATTTCTCCTAGTTAGCTATAAGCCCAGCATAACCACTTCCTTCTTTATATGCTTTGCTAATAGAAGTAGCACATAAAAAACTCTGACCAAGACAGCTGTTAGCACTATAAAACTCTGAGTTTTAAACTACCAAGATAAAGGCTTGCAGAGGCAAGCTGAACTGCCAGCCAGAAATTACATCTCTATCTGATATGGCTTTTGGTGATTATCTGTCTGCATTGCTTTCAGTTGTTTCCAAGAATATAGAACTGCTCTTTCATTTGCATGGATGTTCTTTTCCATTCTGTTTCAGACAAATAGCTACTAACAGTTATTCATGGCTTTTGGAATCCGGTCCTCAGATGTGAAGCAGCTCTTCAGCAAGGCTGATTCTGACAAGAACTATTAAAAATATTTTTTTAATCCAAAACACAATGTACCTTTTGCAATCCACAATGGTGTGCCAACATGCACCTTAATTATTGACATTTACAAAAAGCCACAGTTTGTCTAATTTTCGAGAGTGTTATAGAGAGCAGGAAAAATAATCCCACAATGCAGTAGCAGCACAACCTGTAAAGATAAAAGAACAGCACAGGACACCAGAGTCTCTTTTTCAGAAGCCTACTGACTTACCATTATTCATTCTTTGGTGAGTTTCCTCAAAGTATGTATTTTTAAATCGCTGTTCCTCAAAAACCAGTATGGACCATGCTTTTGAAATCATGGCAATCTTCTTAAGAGTCTAATCTTTCAGTTTTTACTAGAGCCATCAATTACAGTTGGGCTACACAAAGAGGACATCACTACATTTAAACTATTCAACCAGGGTTTGAGTTCAGAAAATTTAATTCAAATATCAAGAATATCCACATTATAAAAAAATATAATATCTACCTAGGGCAAGGCAGCTGTTCTCTTGATCACTCAAAGATAGCCACATTTAAGTTGCAGTGGGGGTAGAGTTCAGTTTAAGGGGATAGAGAATTCTTTAGTTTAGGGCTCCCCCCTACCCCCATGAAAAAAAAAAGTAGTGATTTGGAGAAGCAACCACATATTCATAAAGCAATCCTGCATTGCCAAATCTTTTGTGGTAAAAGAAAGGGCTCTCAATAAATAAAATCCATTCAGCCCTAAATATTATAATTTGAAACTATGTTTCTTGCAAATATACTAGTCTTTCTCGTACACTAGAAAGTGTGCTTTAAGGGTAAATATATTAGAATCAGAAAAGCTCTAGGAATATGGGATTTGCAGTGATCTATTTGTTTTCACGGCATCTCATCTCCCAAGGAAAAAAAAAAAAAGGAAGAACCACAAACAAACACTCCACAAACAGTCCCAGGAATCTAACAACAGTTCTCAGCATGACCATCTTTTCCCACCTCAAGTCAAATGTTTTCCTTTCTTGAAAAGGATGTGGGCAATTGCTAACCACTGAAGTAATGAAGAGTAGCATGAAGATGCATAAGCAAATTCAGTAATTTGAGGTGAGATTAATGCCATCATTTAAAATACGCTTTACTAAACACACTTTAAAAACATCTTGGGACAATTTTGAGGTCACCAGGGTAAAGACTGCAATTCAGTGCTGCACAGATAGAGCTCCTGATTTGATTTCCAGGAAGTCCAAGTGCCAGGCTTCGTATGGTTTAATAGCCTTCACTGACAGCAGTTTAGTCACCGAGATGCTTGTGGCAACAGTGAGTTTTTTAAGCACTTCTTGCATTCAGCTCCACATATTCAGTGCATGAAATACAAATATCCACTGTGATGAAGAAACACTTGGAGCAATTCAAGGAAAATGTTCTTAATGCCCACAATTGCCTAAACAGGGAACATTTCTCCCTGCGTGCTGGGCATCTGACAAAGCCTCCAAGATGAATAAAATTACCTGCAGTTAGCTAAAAACAAATTACCTTGATATTGTTACAGACTAAAGGGTGGGAATGTGAGGGGCAGCCAGGTCAGTGGATCTTAAACCCCTGCCAGGAAGACAAGATCACCACGTGATTAGCAGTGCTACAAGCACCATCAGCACTCACCACAAATCCCAACTACCTCTTGGATATTGAAAAAATACAGAAAACAACTGCATGATTGATGATAATTGCCCTGATATCTTGAATGGAATAAGCAACAAGTGTCCATTGAATCTGACACCTGAAGAAGCCATGTGAGACCAATGTCTCCTCCAGCTCCAAATACATGTGTGATTGTAGATCATATTCTGGCCACGCTTATTTGGGCAGATATTAAAGGTTTCATTCTGCCATTAGAGATCACATTCTGGCCACACTTCTTTGGGCAGAGGTTACAGAAGCTCTTAAACCTTTTGCAAAGATATTATTAGAGTAATGAGCAGTGCTACATCATCCCTTCAACAAGGGCAATGGATAAATGCTTCCTACATTTTCCCTGGGAATAGGGAATACACCCTTTCTACTCTTCACTGATTTATTGTTTTAATATGAGAGATTTTTAGGTCTCACCAGCCCCCCTAAAGGCCTAGAAATCACATCTTCAGGGCAGGTAAGCAGAACTCACAGTAAGAGAAGGAGAAAAATTCTGATGTTCTTTGCTCAGCCAGCACCTGAAGATTTGACTTTGACTCTCCCAGGGCTCACATGAAAGATTTTCCTTCTGCCTTCTTTGTCTCAGCTTAGCCACAAGGTAATAGACAAACTGTTGAAATCAGATTTCTTACTGGCATCATGCAACCTTTTCATTTTCCTCTCTCTGGAAGGTGAGAATATAGCAACTACCTGTCAGCCAGACCTTGGGTGGCCACAGACAAGCCAGCCTTGTGGGCTGTTCAAGAGGTGGCAAATGGCCACAGGTTGAAATAAATCAATGCCTGGTAGTTTCAGTTTGGAGCAAGGCTGCCAATACAAATGGGAATTGTCACAGTATCTCTCAAGTTTGACCAGGGATCATTTAATACATTTCAGCTACTTAAAGTCAGGATGTCCAGTCAGCATTGTATTACAAGGTGCCAGTATCATGGAAGCACTCTGTATTTAATCAGCTGTCAGCAATTTGGAGTTTTCCAGAGAAAACTAGCTTTCAATTCCAAATTACCTTTCATACTGCACTCAGGGAAGATGTCCAGATCAAATGTTGTACTTTGTGTCTCATAATGATGTATAAGAGATTGAAGCAGGATGTAATTTAGGGATTGTATTTCTTTTTCCTCTAATTAAAAAATATTTTAGTTTCCACTTTATACTAATGCAAATGTCATTACTACAGGCCCAGGAAATTTTACTGTTGAGTATGGGCAAATGTAATGAGCTGAAACAGAGTATCATGGAAAAACTATGCAAATCACCATGTACAGTAAATCAACCTAATAGGCAGACTTCGTCTTTCTTCCACAAAGGTCAAACATAGTCTGCAGTCAGGGAGGAAGGAAATAAAGAAAGAAAGAAAAAAATTTAAAAGGAAGGAAAAAAAAAAAACCACTATTGCCCAGAACGGAAATTAAATGGAAATCCCTCCACAGAATATAAGTACAAAGACACTAATAGTGGTGGCAGATCTGTCTTTGCAGATGGCATAAGAATCTTACAAAAAATTCCCTTTGACACTACTACATGAACCTATTCTGCCCATTTCTGGTGTCTCCACTTCGGCATACTGACAGAAGTCAGAGTTTAAAGAAGGGAAAAAACAGAATTATGAGAAACACAACAAAGTTCAATGCAAAGTATGTACTAAAAAGCAGACCAAAAGGTGACTCAATCAAGATCTGGCAGCACCTGCACCATGAGCTAACTTCTGACAGTAGATGGCCCTTTACCACAGACAAGAAAAATACAGCAAAACACCATGTCTGGAAGTTGAAGTTAGACTGATTCAGACTAGAAATACTTTTCCCCTGAAGAAGCAAAAAATATGTTATGCCCTTTGAATCTCTTTAACTCAAAAAAAAAAAAAAAAACCACAACCAAACAAAAAAACCACCATGCCAAGAAGGCATGTTACATCTGATTTAGACACCAAAGACTATTTTTTTGATTGCCAAATGAAATTCAAGATAGGTATCCACTGTTGGTAATACTAAACTGTTGCACAGTATCTTATAGTTCTAGAATAAAGATTCCTTGTTTTCCATATTTTGTACAAGTTAAACATCACTCCTAAACCACATAGGAGAACATTTTTCTTAGAGTGTGATTCTTTTCACATTTGCCTAAAAGCTGTGACCCTTTTTTTGCCTTCAGTACTACAAATCCCCACCCAGGGTCCAGCTTTCTCTATAGCTGCACAGCACAAACTCGTAGGTGTCCTGTTTGAGCTCCACCAAGCAAACATTCACATACAGACTTGCACAGAGTATCAACAAGACTACTATCTCTGGATGTTAGTCCTGGAACCTATTGCTCTAATCATCTCTATTTTGCCTTGGGCAGCATTCCTTTTATATACTTTATGGAAAAATACTCTTGCTTAGGTCAGGCTTCTCTCCTTTGTTAGTCATGGCCCATCAGCTGCCATCAGAGGTGGGAATCTTCGACATGCTCACTCCAAACCCCCTCAGCTCAATGTCTACATAAAAAAGTGAAATGTCTAGAATAGATTCCAATCTACCTGGACAGAGTGAGTAGGTTCAGTTTTTTAACAACTTGGCTCTCTGCCCTGCTGCATTCACATCTGGTTAGCCTACAGTCAAATGCCACTTAAGTATTTAGGCTGAAATAATTGTATAATCTTCTTTTATTCTAAAATCCTGTCATATACCAATCTCATCTATTGAAATCCCAAACAAGTAATGTCATTGGGTGCAGATACCAAAATAGTATAAAATCCAAAAATCTAGTTTAACAGTTTCCGTCATTCATAAAGACTAAATGGTAGAAATACTCTATAACTTTTTATTCCAAAAGAATCACAGCAATGTGGGTATCATTAGGTAATAGATTGAGCTAATTAAAGACAGTTTTGACAGGAATTTTCTTCAGTTTTCATTGAAGCCAGTGGGAGTTGGAATGAAAAAAACCACACTTTGCAACCAGATTATACATTAATTCTCCTCTTATTACCTCTGTTCATGTTGTCTGACCAAAAAAAAAGTGATGAAATACTGTTGTTCAGTGATCAATTTTCAAATTAAGGTGTTACACATACCTATCCCATCCTATCTATTTCTAAGCACCAGCTGTAACTGTGCTAAATCAAATGTATCTGCTTCTGCATAATTCTTTTTAAAGCTGACATTGCTTAGGCTTAGCCTTCTCAGACAGCAGGTTTTCACCTTGGGCAATACCATCCTTCAGTTATCTTGTGCTTCCTTTTGGCACTGTGTTATTCTTCCTCTAGTCTCTTCATCCCTTGGATGAAGAGCTTTCAAGCAAGGGCTAATCTTTGCTCTGTGTGGCACAGTTCACAGACTAACATGGTTCAACCTTTTTTCCAAAAATCAATGCAATTCCTCAGACATGCTTTTCCCCTCTCTGAATACTTGCCACAGGGCAGAAGGAATGCACTGTCCATAGCGGAATGAAAAGGAAAATACTATTCCCTGTTGTCTCAATTTTGGAATCTATACATAATAAAAATCTAAAATCAATGATATTTTATAGACAGTTTTGGGAGCCATTAAACTCTGAGAAATAATTTAATTAAAATCCTAATAACAATAGAAAACACATCTCGTTATAAAACATTTTCACAAACTCTAGTATTCTAAAAGCTATACAAAGGATAAGATTCCGATCACTGTTTCCCACAGAAATTTAGAGAGGCTATAGATTGCCCCTTATCTTCATTATGGGGAAGCAGACACAGAAGATTAGTAGAAGATGAGAATTAAGTCTAAGTAAGTACATCTGTGGCTCAGAAGGAAAGTGTGTTTTAATAAGCTTACTAAAGGACAGGTGTTTAACAACATTCAGTATCGATTTTATTTTCATGGTCCCATGAAAGTCAGTGGGATTTTCTTACACACTAAAACTTAGCACTAAATGCTTCTAAAATTGTCTTTAAATATGCATGAAAAATTTCAAAAGGTCATTGGGAGAGTCAGATGCATTAGGGTGAAGAATATAGCTGTATTGAAGTCTCATTCTGCAAAACATTTTCAGATTTTATATGGAATACTCTGTCATCCTTTTGTTTAATTTTTTTTTTTTAAAGAAAGCTTTCTGGTCTGAACTACTGGGCAAGCACCACACTGTCCTAAATCATCTCTCTTGCCTGGTTTTCCTTTTTCCCCAGTTAAGTTATATTCTTAATTCTCTGAGCTGCCATAAAGTGCCCTAGAGGCAGTTACACCAGAGTGTAAACTAACCAGTGTTTGGAATCCAGACAGTGTCACAGCACACTGCGTCTCCATGGACAAAGCCTCAAAGAGTTTAACAGGAGACAGGCTGCAATACATCCCACCCACAGCCAGAAATTTAGAGCTGTCTTTAAATACCACTTTCACCTATCACACCTACTCATAACAAGACACATATGCATCAGTGCTGCTCTTCCTGCTCAAATATGTTTAAGTATAGTCATAACCCTTAATTTAATAACATACCAGGTTGCAAAAGCATGCTTAAAGGAACCTGTCTTTACAGGTTTGCTACTAGAGGTAGGTCAGTGGTAGGCACATACCATGGCTGGATATTTAAAATCTAATCTATTCTAAAAATCTAAGACTTTTGCTTTACCTATTAAACTGTCTTTATCTCAACACGAGTTCTCACTATTAACCTTCTGATTCCCTTCCCATGCCACCAAGGGGGAAGGAATGAACAGCTGTGAGGTACTTAGTTGGTGGCCCGGGTTAAACCACAATACTGAGGAATTGTGAATCCCTAAATAAATATCACTATATTCATTAACATTGAGAACACAATGAGGAAGATTAAGAGTTTGGTTCCATGGTGTTGCAAAGCACAAGCTACGGAGCAACACTGAAAAATTACTTTATTTACCAAGAATCAATCTTAGGCTAAAATATAATTCCCACTTGGAACCACGAGGTCAGTAGTAGATATTTATAGTATTGTGGCCTAATTAACTACTGGTAATTAAATCTACAAATAAATGGAAAAAGAATAGATCACATTTTGTTTGATTGTCTTAATTAAAAGCTGGAAGCTAGCAAGTCAGACATATTGCCTGCTTTCAGCAGGTCAACATTGATAAAGCTTGCTATGAAGTTAATATTCTTGGTTCTGGCACATTACCACACTGTTGTTATTCATGAGGAAGAGACACCCTTCAGCCAGCTATCATGACATTATTCATAACACATTAATCATCTTCTAGCTGCTTAACAGAAATTGCCAATTCAGCAGTTTGTTTAGGTAATGTGGAACAGAGCTGGGAGGGGGAAAGAAAATCATAGCATTTGAGTTTCAGAGATTTTAATGCTGCAACTTTCGCTTCTAATATACTCCCTTCAGCTAAATTCCAAATGCTTAGAGGTGGGACAGCAAAAATTTGAAGATACATACTTGCACTGTTGACCAGTAACCCCAAAATATAAATTATGTCCAAGACAATTTCTAATGTCTTGGACAATCAACATGCAGTCAGTCTTAAAGGAAAACAAAGAAACTTCGAATTAACTTAAGGTTTCTGGTGCTACAATTTAAAGTTGGGGTTTTTTGTTTGTTTAAATGGAAAAGCTGTGTTGGATAAGGTTAGATATTACAGCAAAGCTACTGCACATCATAGCCTTTTCAGACATGCACAAAAGTATTGTTTTTATGACTTAATGTTCCAGCTGCAATAAGGCCCCAGAGATACCCAGCTGTCATGAAAGCTCTGCATTTCATTATGAGAAGAGTGAAAAGCATAGGAAGCAGTCATTTGAAGGGTAGATACAGTGGGAAATACTGAACACCCATTAAACAAAGGAAGAGAAAGGAACTAATGAGACTTTGGTAGCAATGATCACTGCAGAAGTTCATAAGAGTGAGGAGAGGAGACAACAGGTCAAGAAAAAACAGGAGGGCAATTTATTCAGCTGGCAAGCTCTGCAGTGCAAGGGCTGCAAGACAGCAGCTAGAGAGGCTAAATGTGTCTTTATTTTCCTTGCAAAATGAAAACATCTGAGTTAGGATATTCAGTTAGATTAAAATAAAAGCAACCAACTTGTCGATCGCAAAGCACAGCCCCACACAGCTAATAATTGTGCATGTCATGTGCACAGTCAGGAGTCAAAGCAGTGTGCTGTTTACCATGACTCATCAGCAGTGGGCACAGGGACTCTTGTAAACATCATCAAGCAGAATTTTATTCATTCTGAACTGTACTTTGGGGACTTTAGTGGACACTGTTAAAATTCTTCAAGCAGCAGTGTGGAAAATCATGCTAACAAATAACCTACCTTTGTAATAATCATCTGTGCACTGAACGTAACAATAAGTCACAGCAGGCTGTGCATCAATAGGCTATTGGCACACACTTTTGAAGGTGTTCTGAGGACCAAACCAGAAGGATGAGTGCCTCCATCCATGGAAGAGCAGCACCAGCAGCCTACTAATGCACACCCTGGCCTGGCTAACTGTTACAGCAGCAAGGCTCATAAATCTCAAATTTCTCAAAACACCTAGAGGTAACATTCATCTCTCTCTAAAGACAGTAGGTAAAAGAGAAAAATAGGTACCTTTTAAATATATTATTTATCTTGAGGGATGATTTTCAAAAGATAGTATTAGTTTAGATGCTGTTATTAGAGGAAATGCTTCAGAGCCTATGTACAAACAGCCAGAGACCGAAAAGGGCCACTATTGAGGCAGGAGGTTTATTTGGTGGGTTTTTTTCACCCCTGACAGGAAACAAAACTCAAAGAGCTGAGCCAACTTGCCCAAGGTCACAGAGTAACCTAACAACAGGACAGAGATGAACCTGGTTCTCCACATAAGCAGTGAAAAACATAATGGATGTAGGTCAGCATGAGTTTCCTAAATCTTTTATAACTCTTGTGTCTTCCCCATAAAATTAATTTCCTACTGAAACTGAACCCTGAGAAAACACTGAAAAAAATCTCTGGTGACAAAATAGGGACGGCTTAGTAAGCAGGGGGTACTGCTGGCAGAGACAGGAACTGCATTCACTGCAGAAACTATTAATTTTCATAATCCTTAAATTTCTGACTATTTCCACTAGGAACATAAAGAGCTTCTTTATGCATCTAAGCAACACAATGCTGGAACAAGATTAAAGGCAGAGGATTACAGAAAATGCAAGAGATCAAGTTATTTGCTTCAAAGAGATTCATACTCAAGCAAGAAAAAAACAGCATCCAGTTATCATTGTAATAGAAAGAGTTAGTGCACATATAGACTGATGAGGTACATTGAAACTGGAAATTTTCTGAACCCTTGGTAATTCTCCAATTTCCTACAACAGGCTGCAACAGACACAAAACTGCCACACACAGGCTTGGTCCAGAACTGATAGCTTTTAACCCATCTCACCTTCTCACAGAGGACTTGAATTGGCTGGGTATCCTTTCTTTGGAGAAAAGGGTTTCCACAGACAGTAATCACTTAAAGCAAATTTACTTAGAGGAAGGTGGGTGATTTCAAGAAAGGAATGCATCTCAGAGGCCTTTATATTCTGGGGGGGTTTAATGGGGAAAGCTTATGCTGATAACTGACCTGACACTTGTTTAATAAAACCATCTATGGTAATAAGATAATACTCTTTTCTGGACTTGCTAGCTTTTGGAAGAGTTCTAGTTTTACTTTAGAATATTGCATTTATAAGAAATTAGGGAAGTGTTACCGGATGAAAAGTATAATTAGCCAAAGAAAATCTTAATACCAAACAGAAACAAGCACAGAGTATAAATACATCAGATGATGTTTATAGACTATTAAAGCAACTTAAGCCATTAACCACAAGATTTGAAAAAGAAACAGAGACCTTAAAAGCACCAGGAAAAGTTGAGTTTAAGTATTGGGAACTTACCACCACAACACACAGACAATAAGACAAGCTACTGTGGAAAATGTTGGAATTGGTTATGAGCAACAGACTGGACATTTGTTCTTTAACAGTTTTAGAATAAATAGTTCTGCTTTGCCACAACCACTGAGCTAACCACATATCCTTTTCTACCTCAACAACACTACACACGACTGCCTTTCTCAGAGCTCACCTACAGAACAAAGTATTTTATAAAACACTGTTCCTCTGTATGTAAGAACAAAAAAAAAGGAACCAAAAAAAAAAAAAACTAACAAAATAGATGCACAGTGCCACCACCTGCACACAGTCTATACTCGGGCAGAGCAATGTCAGGTTTCACTCAGACCCTTCAAGCCAAAAATACCAAGCTATACCATACTATGATTATGCTGCTTGCTTTGAATTACACTGAGAAACTGTTCTCCTGAGTCAAGGAACACTGAAAGACACAAGTGAAAAGCAGTCACCACTAGGCAATAGTGTTAACTCCCTTTCTGTGTTTCAGGCAATCTCTCCTGCTACACAAGAGTACTCTCATACATGAAACAGCCCAATGCTACAATTACAGCTGATTATATTCTCATTCTGAGAGCATCACAATCCTGCTGTGTGTACACAACTCTGCTGCCCACAGGGAGCTCCAATGCTGGCTAAGATGGAGGTGGTGGGACAGACTGAAGAGATGTCAAATATTCACCAAAAGACAGAACTATGTTTCTGCATCACAGCTTAATGTCCTCCAGATTTCCTTCTAACAACACTCCACCAGTTTGCTATTTGTTCATCCAACCATCCACATTCTTCATTTAGTTTTCTGGCTGGCTACTTTTTAGGGTTTTGCCCTCATTGACTCTGTGACAGACTACATAGTCTCCCTAAGCAGTGTATCAAGTAAGATCTGTGAAAAGCTGTCCACAAAACCAGTTGCAGAAATAAAATTCATTCTGTTCCTCTCATTGGACTAATTGTACCATCACTGCTATTCACAGAATCTGATCAGATGTTCCACTCCATTGTCAATTGCAAATTCATTGCTAGCAAAGCTCAGCTCCACATCAAACAAACTGGCTGAGGCAGCAAACTTCTCCTGACCTTGTCCAGTTTACCAAAGAGGCACTCCAGGGGTTGAGCCAGCTGACCACAGGCACTAAAAAGAGAAAACCACAAGGTAGATGGGAACCACTTTGATGGCTCAATATCACTCACAAACGTTACACAGGTAACAGAAAAGGACTAAGAAGAAGACTATTAAGAACTCTCATCTACTCTACTTCCTTCATCATGTTTGCCTTTCTTGTTTCCCTCGCAGTTAATCTCTCATTTTCCTTTTTGCTTAAACAGCGAACTAAAGCTACATTGTAAATTTTAAATACGTCTATTTATATACACTATGTTGTTGAACCTGAAAACAAAAAAACAAACAAGAAAAAAATTAAATAAATAACCCTGAAAAGACCTTGGTGTCTTTTACTTGCCGTAGTTTCTCCAGCATAACCAAAG
>VWZS01005847.1:190084-404952 GCA_013397075.1 Rhabdornis inornatus | reverse complement strand
AAAAAAAAAAAACCAAACTTCTGGGGGAGGACAAGAGGAATGCTTTTCTCCTGTGAGTCAACAGATTCACAGGCAGGGTGGAGTAGGATAGAAAATGGGTCAACTACAAGCAGTCTTAGTAAGAATAGATACTGCCTCTAATTCTGCCACAAGCTTCATTCAGTATGACATGATAGAGGAGGCATTTGGTGGGGGAGAGATCTGCCCTCCCCCTGGGCATAAAGCCACCCAGACTCTTTGCTGGGAGAAAGCAAGATGTAGGAGTTGACTATCATTGTTTCAAAACACACAGAGAATTAGGTAGCAATAGCATCTTGGAGTGCACTTACTAGAGATTATCATCCTTCATAGTTTTGCTTATACATCTGATAATTCTCCTTTGGATAAAAGCAAAAAAATAAGCATTTTTGAGAATACTCCCAATAAAGTGCCCCAAATTAGCCACTTTTGAGAATGAACATAGCAAGAACATCTTCCAAGAAAAAACTTTCCCTAATGTACAGTGCAAATCTTTCTCCCCAGTGTAAAAGGGTTCATGATGAAAAAAATAAATCAGCCCTGTAATGAAGAGATTATGATGATTTAATCCCAGGCAGCTGCTGCAACTCTGAAATTATAGAAGCAGACAGTTCTGGATTGATGACCTCATTTCTTCATCTGGCAGCACATGGAAGTTTCACTCAAACCTGTTAAATGGCTCCAGGCCTACCAGTGCTTTCTGAAATGACACTTCCTCATCTCTAGAGTTTAAAAACCCTACAGCCTCCCTCTCTGCCTAGAGAGCCTGAGGCGGGTGTAATGCAGTCTTAATTCTGCTTTAAGGCAACATCATCCTATTCTTTGTCATGGAACACCAGCATTCATTATTCATTCACCCACTATGTATGAAAGGGGATAGAATTACTGCCTGTGAACCTTAAGGGCATCAGGGAGCAATATGAATTTAACTCTCGTTAAGCTATAAGCACCAAAGAAGTTCAGACTTTTTCCACCGACTCACCTTCTCTCCTCAAAGCCTCCACACAAATTTGCACATCTTATTTGGACTGTGTCCTGGAAAGGAAAAAAGATCTGGTTTGGAAGATCTGATGCTCCTGAATTGAGGGTAGAAAGTCTCCAGACAATATGTCTGCTCATTCTACTGACCTGCCTGCCTTCAGAAAAATAGCAAGGATGCTGACTTCTAGGCTTAATGACAGTATTTAAAATCTTAATTTGCTGCAAGTTGATCTGTCTGAGCTCTCTCGCTGCAATTTTCCTACTCATCAGGAATCCATTATTTCATGAAATAGAAACAGTTCTTGACCATTCCTCCCTACTTATGCTGTATGTGATAACAATCAAGTCGGGCCCGTGCTGATGATCATGTATATAAATAAATTCTGCAGTCACACATCACAGGAGACAACAAGCAAGCAGAGAAGCACAAGTGACAGGGAAAGCACCCAGTCAGAATCAGCCTGTGCTACTAGCAAGCAGAGTCATGCACAAGCTGTAGAATGTACAGGTCTCACAGCAGCAGTCCTGTAGTGTGTGAAGCACACAAGCAACATCCTCGGACAAGCCTGCATAACTCCACTGCCCCTTTGTTCACATTTTTAATGTTTCATGATTAATCATGATTTAATGTTTCATGTTTTTAATGTTTTCATGTTTCTGTCAACAAACCCTTTATTCACAGAAGATAAGCATCTTTATGGATGCAGCAGTACCAAGCACTGCAAAAGTGATTTTACAGACTGAAGGCAAGTTACGGCACACAGGTAAGTTGCAAACATTGACAAGAACATCTCACAAAGCTACCAAGTTCTATCATAGTCATTAAAGCAGGGATTGACAAGGATTTACACACATGTAATACTGACACATCACTAGCAAGGAGGTGCGTTCCTGCAATTTTGCTGGCACCTCACATAAGGAAAGAGGGGACAGGAAACTTTTTATCAAGTTAAACAACTGTCAGGTCACATCCTACACAACCCTTTTCTTTGAGCTACAGGTGGACACTTCAATAGATTTGTTCTTATATAATCTCTTTTTCTGACCATAAGCATCATCCTGACAGACTTGGACCTTGCATGCAACCAAAATGCCACATTGGCAATTTCTGAGACCCCTTCAGTAGCTCCCAGTATGGTCATGAGGAAATGGATATCAGCCTTTTGTCTCTCTTTTCCCAAATCCTCTGCCGCAACCCCCTTATTTTTGTCAGGGAGTTCAGACATACTCAGAGATACCCTTTTCAAGTAAACTTCTAAATGGGCAATGCTCTAATCTGCAGTTTAATCCTAGAAAGGAAGGTTATTATTCTCAGTAATTCAACTTTAAAAGTTTTGCCCTTGCCAAAGAACTGAATGGCAGCTTCTTTCTTTCATGCCAAAGGCCAATTACAGCAAGGTTTTACTTATACAATTTAAGCCTCCATGCCCCCTTTATGTTTTTCATGCTGGGAATATCATTTGTTTTGATAGTTTTGTATTATGCAGTTTTTCACGGCTGGAGATTTCAAACACTGTGACTGTCCTGCCAGGAATCACATAGGGGGCTTTCCTTTAGAAATTCAGCCTCCGTGATTGCCCTGCCAGGACTCATACAGCTCTGTGCTGATGTGGAATGCCCTATAATTTCACTGTGCTAAGAATTTAACTCATATGTTTACCCCGAGAGGAATACGGGAACACGAGCAGCAAACTATTTCACTCTGCCTTGTCCAAGTTCCAGGATGTGATTTCACCTCACTTTGTAGGGTTGGTACCAATTAGCAGGTATTGAGGGACCTCTTTCTGAATAGGAACAGAACAGCTCAGAGGGGATTCAGTTTGGTTTTCTAAGTCAGTTTTTTATGTGAAATTCTCTTACAGTCCCTCAAGCTTCAGTTCCCTTCTCAGGAGTGAAGATCCTGTGTATACCACTGAATCACATTTCTTCTGCTCATCTGACTGTGGGTGCCACCCCATCCTGGGATGCAAGGAGCACATCCCAAACAGGCTGGGTTGCAGAAAAGAGTACCTGAGCTGCAAGAGGGCCCTCTTACAACAGCAGGGTATCAACAGGCTTGACCCTACTCCCTCCTTCGAGTGCAGAGCAGCATTTTACTGGAAAGCTGCAATTTGTAGAGTTGGATGAAGTGGCTTTGCCATGGGGGCTGAAGAGAAGCAGAAACCACAGGAACAGCAGTTCACCAGCTTCTGATTACCAGGGGAAGGGAAACATTTCCACTAATCCAAGTAGACAGACTGTTAGGGAACTCACTTTTCAATCCCTTGCATTTTGGGAGCTAGGTGAACATGTCACGTGGACAGCTCCTGCAACCAAAAAGCAACTGGAAAGGTTTCATATATTCTTTCATTCTAGAAACTCTGTTACATTGTAAATAAAACTGCAATTACTCTGGCAATAGTCACACTGTGGGATGCCTCTCTACCATCTGCTCTTTGAAGACAGAGTGCTGATTTGAGCCAGCTAGTGGGAATTCCCACCTAGAAAAAAAGACATCTGCCCACCACTAGGGATACTGTCCTTTTCACAGTCTGCTTCACACAGACTGGACACATTTGCTTTTTTTTCCTGATGCAACACATCCATGGGATCAGAAAACCCTGAGATTTTCCATTTCAAATGAACTCACTAAGTCTGTATAAGAAAAAGCAAACTTGGTAACAAAACAGCAAACATTTATTCTGCAAGACAAAAACTACAGTTGCTGCTGCAAGTTCCAGTTAAACAAAAGACCTCACGTAAAGCAAATTTAAACACAACCTAAGTTAGACTTATCAATAGGAATTCCTCTCACCTTTGGGTACCCTTCTTCTCACTCTTCTAGAACAAAAGCCCAAACCACCACATCCCACCAGGCTGTGCACTCAGCTTCCCTGTAAGACCCTCAGGATGACTGAAGGGTTAAATTTCACATTTAAATTCAAATTTCCAAGGCAACCTTCTGAAACCAAACACCAGAGATACCTCAAGCTGACTTCTTAGGCCCAGCCCAGCCACTGGATACTAGAAGGGTCAGCCATTGATGGCTCTTCTGGAAATCAGTCAACTGACAGTTCAGGAGGATTTTCTTCCTGCTCCTCATCATCCCACCAGCAGCTGCTTCTGTTACCCACAGGGGGTTGTGGCTACCAACATGTTCATACAAAATATAGTACAAAACACATACAAGTATATTGTTGACCTCATGATTTCTGAGGGGCTGGTTGATTTTTAGCAATAGTACATACAACACCTCAACCAGCACAGAGACTCAAACTACTTTGCCAGAGGCAGTTCCTCACTTCCTTATCTTCCTATAAAATCCAAAATCATGAGCTTGGCTACCACTTTTACTATAAGCATATCAACCTTATGTTTCATCTTCTGCATCTCCTTGCTTTTTAACATAGGTCCACCTGACAGCTCCTTGCTCTGCCTGGAGGCCTCCGAGTGCTGCACTGCACAATCAGCTGGGAGTGCAGAGCCTCAGGAGGAGTTTGTGTGTGGGAGATAAAGCTTAGCAAGAAAGAAGATTTAAACCACGAAAATTTTTACAATCATTAAAGACGCCATGATTTTCATACTTTTTACAGTATTTTTAACTCTGTTTTTCTTTATCCCAAAGATTTCTTCTTCCCTTCTCAGAAAAGGTCATAAATTATGAAACAGACTTAAACCAAATCCCTGTCTACTTTCATAGCTAGTTCAAAGTAGCAACAAATTTTCTGACATGCAACCAGCAGCTCAGCATACATTTTCATTATTGATTATAGGTGCTTAGAAAGTTTGCCTGTTATGGCAGTATCATCAACTTATTGATAGCCTACATGCGCAACAGGACATTTCAGTATGGGATAAGATAATTTAAAATATTATTTATAGTCCTTTTAAATGCAGTGTGATTTTTTGTTTCCCCTCCAGCTTACATGAACAAGTGATAACACACTCCTGTTTAAACAGCAGTACTTTCAAAATTCTTTCAGTAGTCTCTTATGCAGCTTTCTCATCTAGCAGGCTCATGCAGATGCTGCCATCCTCAAGCGTTTTCCAGTTCTGAGTGAGGTAATGTATTTTTCTACGCTGGTCTATATCAATAAAGACTTTTGCTTTCAAGACACACTTCAGTGCTTCCAGCATGGAAAGTTTAAGGTTTCCTGTAGAAATATTTAAATATGGAACCTCAGAGAAAAACATTTTGGCTAAGAACTTTCAAATATCTCATCTACATAATTTCATTTGCATTTTATTCAAAAAAATCCAATTAAATGCCATCCAGGTTACTTCGAGATATTGTACAATCCATTAGAAACTAGAAGCAGATAATCTAATCTTCTTTAGTAAATGTATGGATGTCATAAAATGCCTCCTAGCTGCTCTTCAACCCAGGTCATTTTACTCAGCAGTGAAACAATATCTGACGGACATCCAGAAATGCCACTTCAGTCCCAATTAATCAAGCCTTGCTCTAAAACACTGTATGTCATTCAGAGGGGCACAGCCCCCAGAATGTCAGGAGGTGGAGAGGGAGAATCCTTGAGGGCAGCACAAAGGTGCTCCTGCAAGGTGACATCAGGGTGCTGATATTCTTCATGTTTGTAGCTGGTGTCACTGCACTGCCTCAAGCCCTGCGCCCATGGCAACCTTCACCAGCACACAGCCCACAGTGCTGCTGATGTGCACGTGTTATAAGGTTATGTAACTCAGGTAATGCTGTTCAAATACCTTCCATTTCAAGATTATACATCAGCAGATCCAGGATGTGCCTGCTATTATCTGTAATAGGAACACACATGCTTGCCTGCAGCACTGAACATTTACCTCTTTCAATTATTTGTCAAATTGCAAGAGCACAGCTCATCACTAAGCTTAATGACTGCAAGGGACAATTTGTCCTGCTTTTCATGTAGTGTATTTCCCAGCATCATGCTGTCTAGCTTCTTCTATACAGACCTGAGTAGTAATCTCTTCCACTTCACTGATGTGTGTTGCATTGCATGTTCATTCCTGATCCCACAGGGACTCTATATGTAGACTTATGAGCACAGGTTTATTTAGACTCCAAACAAAATTAAGCTGTTTTGAAAACCTTACTAAAGTTCACACAATTCTTCATTGAAGACTTACATTTGAACTCCCCAGCTTCCAATTTCCTCTCGTCTGTGCTGTGTCTTTTAGATTCTATGGCAAATACAGCCTTCAAGAGTTTTTGCACCTAAATCACCTTGTTCAACATTGGCTCCCCACACCTCCCAACATCTCTGAGCTATCACTAAACTACAGCAGGGAAGCAATGAAGCAGCAGATAAACATTCTCACTGTTGCAAATCTTAATTTCAACAGTCCCAAACAACACAGGGTACACAGTCTGCCCTTAGGCCAAGAAGTACAGTTGGAAAAAAGATAATTATTTCTAAGTTTATAGTCAATAAGATAATTAAGCAACATAGCAGCCAAACAACCCCATGAGGTATGCTCAGCCAGAATTATCAGCAAGTATTAAGTTTTTCAAATAAGGCTATTTATCTCAAAAGGTCTTTATATCAGGATTAGCTCATCTCATAGAAAACACTGTATATACACTTTAGAAATTATAACTTTTTTATATTGCTGACATCTAATAATAAACAGAAGTACTGCAGTAATATTGTACATGCATAAATGCCAGTATTTTTGAGAAAGTGGATTAAAAAAACATAACCTTCTGTCTGAGTCAGCTTGCTCATTTTCAGAGGAAGTTTTCTTAACATTAGTCCTATGAGAAGTCAAATTCACTGCCTTCATAACACAGAGAGAGCAAAGCTCATCTTTATATCTGCCTGAAGGCACAAGAACTTTCCTAGGGGCATAAATTACAGGACAGCAGGGTTCTTTCATCACAATACCATCAATTGAAAACGTCACCATTAGCCTTTTCTGCTCCAACTCTTCTTCAGTTCCCTTCTTTCCACAAGGCAAAGTGCATGACTTTTTTTAAACCTAATAATGATTAAAGACTTTTCTCTGCTGCTATAATGGCAAGCTCTTGTATATCTTCCAAACTCTTCTTCAGCCATAAGTATGTTTTACATACTCACTTGCTGGAGATCAACATTGCCTCTTCAATCTCAGATCCGTCAGTCTTTTCTAAGACATTGTTTTATTTCTTGCTGTGTTGGGGGGAAAATTCATTGCTCATTTTCCTATCTGCTCCAGTGCCTAGGGCTCTTCCCTCAGTGCTGACATCACTGTTTCTAGCACAGAGAGTTGTGCCCCAATGAAAAGGAATTAACATAGGTCCAGATTAATTGCATTCAGGCTGGCAGTTTGTTCATCACCTTTATCAGAGCGACAGACAAGAGTGCACAACTGCTCTGGCACTGAGAACATCATCTCCTTTGTCCTTGCTATACACTCTGGCCTAGTACTCAGAAACTATGACAATGTGATAGCATTTAATGTGGTTTTCAATCTTGTTGTCTTGCTTGGTCTTATTTGCCATAAAACACGCTATTGAGGTTTTTGCTGTTTCTCTTTTCTGCCTTTCGACCCTTACCCTGCACTACTTGGAATACTCTGCAATTCACATTTTATGAAAAAACTGTCTTCAGTGTACACTACTTTACTTTTCTGCTTAGTTAATAACAATGGTAACTGCTAGTTCTTGGTCTTTCCACAGCTGATTTGAGTAGGTGGTCCCAAAACCCTGCCAGGATCTAATTTCTTTCCATGGCTCAGGTAACCTAGGTATTTTTCAATACACACACATTTGATTCAATTTGCATAATCAGCCAACTAAAACAACCTCCATAATTCAAAAAGGCTTGTAATATGATATAAATGCTATTTATTCACAGCAAGTGGCATCTGGCCCAGAGGACTGAAGGTTCCCACGTATGACTTCAGAGATACAGAGGCAAGAAGGATTTTTACTGCAAAATTCAAATGTCAGCATAAGCTTCCAGCAAGCCTCTAAATGTAGAATTTCTCTGCCTTAAGCCTAAAGTTTTACAGCTCTTCCAACTATTTTCTTCTCTCCAGAAACTGGCAAAACTTGCATCCCTGTTTAGTAGATTTTCTAGAACAATTAAGGTCTTGTAATTAAACTCACTGGGCCATGATTCCCATTTCCCCTTTTTCTTTCCTGTAAGTATATTTGTCCTTTTGAAACCTCACCTGTCCTCTATGAGTTCTCCAGATTAACTGGAAATGGATCCAATTAACCAGTTCACTGAGCACACCATGTTAAATTCATCTGTCTGCTGATTTGAATATGCTCAGATTCTCCAGAAATTCTTTAACAAGCATTTTCCTGATCTGTGACTTTCCCTTTTTCCCTGTCAGCTTTATCAAAGCTCCTGCTGTGTTCATTACTAAAGTGAATATTGAGGCAAAAATAACAGTTAAGCACTGCAACCATCAGAAGCTTCTTCCAAAGGACAAACTGGATATGCACTTTCATCAGCCCTAAAATTAGTATATTGCTTACACAAAATACTTGCATTCATTCTGCACTATCCTCCAAAAACAATGGATGAGGAATAAACACAACTGTTCTGTATGACCCATCAGTTTTGGTTTAGTTGAACTGCCAGCTTTCAAGGCCTGGGTTGCCACTATAGTGACCCTTCAGTGAAATAGAAGTACCTCACAAGGCTGCTACTGCTTAGCTGACACATAGGTCTGTTCATTGTATGAAGTCTTCAGATGGTTTCTTGGAGCTATTAATGTGATTAATTCTGGACCAGTGCTTAAATATAGCTAGATCTGTATCTTTTTCAGTTTCCTTTTTATGTACTATTTCCCAGTTTATACCTTTTCTTAGTCCAAAGGACTGATGGACTATCATTATGCTTAAATGTAAAAAATACCATAAATTTACCAAAATGCTTCACTCTTGTGATCTTATCAGCATTTTCTCACTTAAGAATGTCTTACAAACTTATTTCAAAGATTAATATATCAGAAAAAAAGCACAGCCATAATCTCAGAAAAACATAGTAGATCAAAAGAATAGCACTATCCTGTCAAACGAGCAATCTCATCAAAATTCTGTCAAACCATTTTGATAAAGGAGAAAAAAGTACATGAAGTATATCAAAGTGTGAGTACATTTGTATTTCAAATGACAGCACATGTCCTGAACAGTATAGCCAGGAGTAGTGCAGTAAGCAATATGTCTGTTATGCTTACAAAAAACCTACTCCTATTGCTTACTGAAAGCTGGACATCACAGAAACCAAGAGCCCTGTGTCTGAAATCACTTCTTTAAGGGGAAAATTTTGCCAATAGCTTATTGAGATTTTAAATACATTTACAGTCATGTGATCACAAATTAGATAGTCCAAAACTGATGGTTATTAAATAAAAAAGATACTGCTGCAGTAAATGGAGGATTGACTAAATGTCATAAGCACCAGCAAAGTATTTCAGCCATACAACCCTCACTCTAAAAAGCTTAATCCTTGCAGACAAGTGAACAGGAATAGAAATGCTAATGTAAAAAGTCAGCATGAAATGCTGACAAACTTTTGGCTTGAGTAGTTTAGCAGTGTCTGGGAAACTATATAAATTGTACCTTTCTAACTATTTTTTTCCTCTCAGAATACCTATCGCAGTTGCACTACCATCTTTTTTCTCTATTTTTGGTAGTCACAGCTACAAGGAAAGCAAGAGCTAAAGATGACTAAACTAACCAAAACTAAACTCCTATGTTTGAATTAAGAAACTGAGAAGACAATGTTTCCCCACGTTGCTCCTCTAGAGCACATGCTTCAGCACAAACTACTGGTTTTGTAGCTGTTCACCTCATGACACAATAGATGCACCTACTCAGTTTGCATTTCAGTACGACAATGTTAAGATTGCTTCTCTTGGAGAAAGTCCTAGCAATAGGAAACCCCTACCAACTGCAGCAGAGTTTATTTCTTGCTGTACAGAAGTGTCAACTTCCCTGTGATGCCAGGTTCCATTTTCATGCAACACATTGTTCCAGCTTAACAACTAAATACTCAAATTCCCATTTCTCCAACCAACAGCCAAGTTACAGAACACAGTTACATTTCATTAATGTGGCACGATATTTAACAAAATATTTTCACACCAATATTTATTCTTACTCTGCATGTATGTGCTTATATCTTTTCTAGCACAGGATTATATTAAACTTGGAGGGGCAGAGGGAGGAAGGAGGCATGTAATGCTGTTCAATGAAAAATTATAAATATTTATTAAATGAATCCCCTACTTTATATGCATATTTAGAAACAACTGTTTAAAATACTAGTTAGATTGTCATTACTCTTAATGGCCTTTGCTTATGCTTATTATTTCCTGCATATTAGCCCTCACAGTTTGTCATTTTCAATACACCACTTTACTATATTAATAAGGGACGTGAAATTCCCCTTCCTCATAACACAGAGCTCTCTTTTCCCCTTCGTGCATTAGTTAACTAAACAGTCTGTTAACCAGCTGCTAATCTCCTGTGACAGCGTGGCAGTGTCCCACGAGCTGGATAGGTGTGCATACAGGATGACTAATTACACTACAGTGCTAATGTGATGGAGAGAGAGTAAACAGCCTGCAGAGGCTGAGCACCCTCTGAAGCTGATGTGCTGAGATTCCTGGAGCCCTGCTGTACAAAACGCTAAGTACACAGGGCATCAGGCAGACATCAGGTAATCTCCTCGACCATGCAGCCACTTGTATGAATTTATGATTGGAAAATTGGGATTGCTGCAATCAGAGCTGCAGCAGTCACGCACACAGAAATTGCAGAAAGCTACAGTGACTTGCGTGTTGTCAGAGATCATCTTTCTAAAGCTCTCTGGATAGTTTTCCTAGGTCAAGAGTTTCATTACAAAGGACAACCCTGCCAGCCCTAATTGGCACTGCCTCTGAATAAGCATAGATAAATGCTCTCAGGAAAAGGGAGAGTTGCTTATAATCTCCCATTCTTCATGGGTGCTTTACCAGCTGGCAGCAATGGATTAACATGTATTCACTGCAAATGCTGATCTTTAGGATTCACTGAGGTGAAAACAAAGGAATCAGCCATGGATTTCTGACTCCCTGCATCTAAAAGTTAAATATATTTAATAGCAGCTGTGCTAACATACTGAGAGCCACCACAGCTTCCCTCATTGCACTTGATCATGATCAGTCATTCAGATGCAATAACTGAATGGTTTCTAATTGTTAAGAGCAATGGCTAGCAAAGGGCTTTAGGTTGTGGCATGTAAAACAGATAATGGCTAAAGCATATGGGAGAAGTGTAACAAGTATATCTCTGTATTTTATAGTAAAAGCTATTGTTAGAAACAACAGCCACTCTCTACCAACCCAGACACAGGCCTCAAAGCACTGGAAGGAGAGCTACATTTGTTCTTAAACTCTGCTTTGGGTTCAGTAGAGGGAAAAGAAATCCATCACACACTTCTAAACATGCCATTACAGAACATCAATATTTCAAATTCCTATAGACCAGATTCAGACTCAATACAGTTCAGTCCCATCTGGGGTGGGAACTCTAATTACTGGGGAAAAAAAATTAACCAAAAAAGACACAGATTTGATAAGGTAGATCTTTTTGCACCACTTGACAGAAAAACACTTAAAGCAAAGGAAGTAATCCTACATAGTATATAAATTAGCCTGTTTTCAAGAAAGAATACAGTAAGCTTTATTCTTCAATTATGCTCTTTGACAAGGCCAATCTCCAAGGAACATTTGAACAATGATATGCAGTAGAAAGACATCATACAGTAGAGGTAGTAAATTAATTAGGATTTTCATTGCTAAATTGCTAATTGACACAGGATAAGAATAGGAATTGTAATATACTTGACCATATAGCAGTCTTATATGCAAAACAATCACAGAATGTTTTTAATTACTAGTTAATTAAGAATAAAGTTTTAAAAATTTACAATAGAAGAAACTACTACTTTATGTTATTCACATATGAGAGGCTGACCATTGACCCATTGAAAATGAAACTATGCTAAAATTAGCAACTACATTCACTTCAAACTCCTGAAACTTTTCAACCTGCACAATTTGGGATATTTTTCATGGTGTGATAACACAGAAGGAATTAGAGGTTGAGTTTTCAAGTTTTCACTATAAGAAATACTGTGGATGAATGAAGTCTCAGATCCCCTGATCTTCACCATGAGTTTTTTGCACTGCTCTCATGAGACAAGACTCAGGCCTTGCAGTTACATTAAAGCTCCTGTGAGTATGATCAAATTTGCATCCCCAGTGGCCATTTCACTGGCTTGTATTTTGAAACTTTTAAAGAGCTGACCAGGCACATGACTGCCAAGTGCCATTAACCCTGCTGAGCTTCATCAGCAGTCACACAGCACTGTGAGCAGTTACCCAGCATAACCCCAGGCACTGCTGCTGCAGTTGGTCAGAGTTCTGCCATGAGCTGCAGTGACAGCAGAGTCCTGCTCCCCACCTCCCATCTTCTCAGCAGAATCCCTCTTTCCATAGGCAAAATGCTGACATTGATGCTCAGCAGCCTTCATCCCCATCCCAGGCTCTCCAAAGGTACCTCAGCAAGGCTTTCCATGGATCTGCTGAGGATCACAATCTCATAGCCCCTAGGAGCCTCCACTCAGGCTCCAGCACGCACAAAATTCACTTCAACACTTTGTAAAAGGCAGCCTTGTTTAAGCTGAGCAAAGGGAAATGAGGAGCTACAGGACACTAGTTATCACTCACCAAGCAGCACACCCACACTTGTTTTACCTAATGCTCAGCTGTGCTCAGCTGTTACAAACACCAGCAGAAGGCAGCGTGACTTGCCACTGAGCCCCTTTGCTAACAGCACTTCAACTTAAATGCAATAAAACAAGCCAATGAATGCACAAGATTCATAAAATGATACACAGATCACCTGCTTTGTCCACATTTACTATACATCATCATTGTCTACAGAAAAAATAAGCATTGAGTCTCAACTGTAAATGCATGGAAGATTGAAGAACAACAGGGAGCACTGAGCGGCAGAGGGAATGAAAGCATTTGTATTTCATCTCATGTCAAAGAATTTGTTAACAAAATAGAACATGAAGATCAGTATTCCACAGTTCATAAGAGTCCCCTTAGCAAAGTCTTCATAAATAATAGCATTAAGATAATTACAGACTATTGACAAGAAGAAATTAAGGTTTGATCTGGCATGGGTAAGGAAGTACTTCTAATATTCACAGTCTGTAATTCCATCAGGCCACACTCCCTAAAATATTAATTGGAACATATAATATGAAGAACAAAAGAAATTGTCTCCTCTTCTTTACTATCCATGCAAAATTACTTCTTACATCATATTCTCCATGGTTTTAAATTAATCTGGCAATGGGGCCCAGAGCTTCACAGCCCTCACTTATAAAAAGAAAAATAAAGGAAGTGGACTTGAATTTGCCTTTGCTCAATTTCATCTCCTAGTATCAGCCTTTCCATATCTATGAGTTATCAAGAAGACAGAGCCAAGACTCCTTTCAGAGATGTATTGCAGGAGGATGGCAGGCAAAGGACACAGAGAAAGAAAAAAGGGCCAAATACAGATAAGGCTGTGCAGTCTGCATCCTTGGAGACAACCAAGACTCTACTGAACATCCTGGTCTGACTCTGCCTTGAGTGGGGTGAAGGAGACTGGAGACCTTCCTCAGGTTCCCCCAGCCTAAATTATCATATGGTCTTGTTACATTTATGGACAGTCTGAAATAATTCTGTCTACTGTCTTGGTTCTTGCATTTGTTAAGTATCCTGTAGGCAGTGGCAGGGGCAGTGACAGGGAGAGAGATTTGCATAGCTTTGAAAATTCAGATGGGAGAACACATCTGAATGACCCATTCCATTTGTTCACTAGCCTGGTTCCTAGCTTCCCTACAGACAGCTTTGCAGCAAGGCTGACTGTTCATTCTGATAGTCCTCTGTGGCCGAAACGAGTCCTTGTCAGGAATGAGTAAGACATGTCCAGTGTTCCCAACTCTCACAGCATATTTGAAGTCTGAGCCCCTAAAGGCACTTGAAATTTGTAATGTCCATTCTTTTTTTTCCACAGAGCAGATACGTCTAACTTGTTCCAGATATAAAATATCAGCTCAGACCCCTTAAGACATATCCAGCATGCACTGATTTCATTTGGTATCTTAGAATTTTGGTACCTGACTCATAAATACCTAGAGTTTGCAGTAGTGATATTTGCCATACATTTTGGGCTAGGAGACCCACCTAGCAGAATATATACAGGTAGAAATGTGAAGGGGAACAGACAGAAGGGAAAGAAACACAGGCAATAAGAGCTATGCATAACTGCAGATAGACAGGGGAGCTATAATTCATATGCAAAATGTAACATTATAGCAACTTAATTTGGCTTTGAGTTTATAAGGTAATAAACAAGCCCTAAAAAACTCTTCTGAGAAGCATCACCACTCCCTTGGGCTGAGGTGCTGCCATTTATTTGTCAGAGGACTTTATTGTGTCATAAAGCAAAAGCCTAGTGAAGCACAAGCAAAGTATTTCTTGCTCTGTAAAACTGTAATATCACACACAGTTATTTACTGCATGGTAGCCCCATTATTTTTGGTCTCCTCCCAGTGTTAGGTGTTGGCATTTGAGGAAAGAGCATTGCTGTCCCAATTAAAGAGAAACTGCCTCTTTTCCTTTACAAAAAAGCATTGTCCATTAGGAACTTCTGACTGCTACACGATTTTAACATTCTGGCCACCCTATTTAGGTGCTTTCTGAGTGGGGAACAGAGAAAACAACATTACCAGTTTTCAAACTTTGACATTATTAGAAAATTAGCACATTTAATATAATAGATTAATTAAATAGCATGATCAAGTTAAGGAGCTGAAGTGCTCTCTGGCTAGAGAAACCATTTATTAAGTCAAGATTACAGTCTCAGGCAAAGATATTAAGGAAAATTACATAATCAGAACAAAATTTAATTGACTGTCTCTAGGGCAGGACATGCTTGGCACACAGGTTTGTGTAATGATTTGGGTTTTTTTCCAAGAGTACAATTGGGTTCATATTTGTATTAGTGTATTAGTACTGGTGTATCAATAAATGCTTTATTATCTTCTAGAAATGATAATGTGGGATCCATCAGTATAGGCAGATAAAGAGGGCTCTCTTTTAGCTTTAATAATGAAAATTTTCCCAAGTAAGGAATTGTGATTTTAGTTCCATCTTCCTTCTGTTCTGTGCTTGTGTGTATGCATACATTAAGGAGGTGGACTGTTCTATCAACATGCAGCACATGTTTTCATTTCAAAGAATCTCAGATTTTGGAAGCTATACTACAGAAAGAAAAGATAGGAATCAATGTGAAATTAAAGCAGAAACACAGGAAATAAGAGAAATCTGAAGAAGGAATGACTGAAAGAGCACAGGTGATAAAGAGTGTGTCAAAAGAACAATCACCATCACTAGAAAAGCCTGTGTTCCAGGCAACACGCCTTGCTGGAACCAGGTTGGTTTCCCATACGTGCAGAATCCATGAAAGACATTTCTGTTCCAAAATAATTCAACTGAAGCAGTCTGCTGGACCTTTGTTCCCATAACAACAGCAATTCACTTCTCTAAATTCTATGAGTTTGGCACTGTGATGAGAAATATCCTATTCTTTCATTAAAATACTGGGTAAAGCACAGTAAGATACTAAAAAACATCTGATCAATTTACTGTACTTCAGAAATAGTCAGTTTCATTTTTCTTTGAGAAATAAAGCAAACTTCTGTCTTGATTGACATCAGTGAATTCTCCTTGGCACTATTATAAATTCACACAAATTTGCAACATGGACTATGTAAGTTCATTCTCTCTAATAGTTTCTGGCCAGAAGATACTAACAAATAAAGGAAAGAAGGGCAATGTTGTTATCTCCATTTCACAGACTGAAAGCCTCTCCTAAGAGAAGAGTTTCCAGTTTTCAGTTGTGAGGCCTCAGTCTTTATCTCCCCCAAAAAGTTTGCATTTTGCTTGAGCCTTCCAGCTTCCATAGCCATCCTAAATACAGAATATTAATTTTGAAACTCCAGTTTAACATCTGGTCCTAATACATATTTTTCCCTTGCAGTATCCCTGTAGCAGTAGTCTCTTAATAATTGATTCCTTTAGCTCATATCCCACCAACAAAGCCTCTGGCATATTAACTGAGAAACTGTACACCTTTTTTCAATAGGTACATAAATAACACTTCCATGTGCAGCCATAGCAAAAAGTACATACCTTGCACTTTATGATCACAGAACAACTGTAAAACAAAATGGATAAAATTTTAGCCTCGCTGATGTCAGTGCCAAAACTTCTTACTGATTTCAATATGGCCAGGATTTGATCTAAGTTCTCAAATTTTCACAGGAGAATGCTTGCAGGTGCAGGCTTCTAGGCTGTGGTCCCTAACTCACTGAGCCAGGTCTGTGGAGAGGACATGAAGGGGACATTCTTCTTTTTATTTTCACATGATAAACTACTTGAAATTCTTACACTTTCCTTTTGTCTTCTTCTTCCAGAAAAAGAATGAATGACCTTCTTGTCTATGCAATGCCATTTACTTTCCTGGGCAGCCAATACCAGCAATGGTCTAAAGGAGCTTTCCTTGTCTCAGGAAAGCACAGGTTTTATTCTTCAGAAATTAGATTTTTAGCTCTGCAGGTTTTGAGAATAAATAGATCTGCATCTATGTTTCTGGGGTTTTTTTCCCCAAAACCTCCACTACTTCTCAGATTAACCTTTACCTGTGTCAGCAATATGCAGTTTAAGGAGTCAGGGCGTTCTGTGTTTTTGCACTTTGGTGTTCAGGACTAGAGAGGGAAGGAGAGAAAGGGACATAATTAAAAATAAAATAATTCTAGATTTTAACAAAACCTAAAAAATGTAAATGAAAACAACTTTTATCGGCAAATACAGATTTTAAAATAATACTTCATTATAGTAAGTCAAAACCATTTGGGTAGTTGTAATGGCAAGTAAATTGGCCAGATCAGATTCCTCCCTCTCTTTTCCTTCCCTTTTCCTCCCAGCTAATTTGCTTATGAATGTGAGCAAAGTATTAGGCAGATAGGCCTTCCTGTATGAGGCTGAGGAGAGTATTAAGAAATTTTAATCTCAGGAAGAGACAATGCAGAGTAATCTGCTTCTTGGGGTGGCAAGTATGGAATGATTCACACAGGAGAGGATTAAGTTCTCACAGAAACACAACACTCAAAAGGACCTCTAGAGTTTCTGGGTCTGATTTCCTGCCATTGTGTATTTTCTACTTGTAAATTTACCAAGATCCATCACAAAGTGTTTTCCATTCTTGCTCCATTACACAGTAGGAAACTTCAAACTTTGAAGGTTTGAAATTATTCTCTCTTTCTTCTAGCACTCAGGGTCTTTGAGGTTAAACTGGGGGAGAGAGAGACCTGTAATATCTGCTGACATAATAATGAATCACTACCACATCACCTCACAGCTTGCATTTTCTGGGCAAGCCAAGATTTTGCAGCCCCTGTTTATAAATCTGTACTCCACTCCTCCATCCCTTTTAAAATCTGTTCATACAGTTGGATATGGGTGGCCAACTCCACATCAATGGGAAAAAGTCACTGGTTCCTGAAATCTATTGCAAATCTGGTGCAAACCAATTGCAGCTACCTCATGAGCTGAGCATACCAGAAATGTGTCCTGTCCTCCCTATTAAGATCAGACTATCTCAGAAAACAAAAAGATGAGTGAGAATACAGAAAATCCAGCCCTGAATTTTAACTCTGTAAAGCAGCTGAATACATGACAGGCTCACAGTACTTGATAGTATCTTTCAACATTTGTATAATGAAAGATTCAAGTGATGCCTCCCAATATTACTGCACTTTTACTAAGAGTAGGTCATAGAAATCTTCAGCAAAACAAATGCATTTACTAGTGTCCAGGAAGATAGACACCGAGCTAGATCATGCACAAAAAGCCAAATTCAACATCACAATTTTAACCAACAAGGAAGAAAAAAAGTCACTTGGAGTTTTGATAATGGTGCATAGATAAGCAGGACACACTACAAGAGCAAAGCAGATTTTCATGGCAGTAAAAGTATATGAGCAAGGCTAATGAGCAGAGGTTGCATCTCCTTTAGACAACTAATACAGTGAAAATGAATAAGCCATCAGGCACACTTTTTTGGGTCTGAAAACACAAGTAAATAAAAGCCATATAAAGTTTCTAAGTGGGAAAAAATATATAAAGACAATCAAGCCTACCAATCTTGGTAGCACTTTTTCAAAAGTACAAGGAGCATCAGAAAGTAAATTCCAAACCAGCATTTTGTAAGAGTTTTCCTCAACAGCCATGGTGACCATGGAATGCAAAAAGAAACGTAGGGACCTGCCAGGTAGCCAAATTTATTTTGTTACTAGGACAAGGGAAAAAAAGAATAGAAACAAACATCCTTAGATCTGGACTAGATATAAGGAAGAAGTTTTTACTATGATAGTGGTGAAACACTGGGATAAGTTGCCCAGAAAAGTCGTGGATGCCCCATCCTTGCAATTTTTAGGTGTTGGATGGGACTCTGAGCCACCTTGTCTACTTGAAGGTGTCTCTGCTCATTGCAGGGGGAGTGGGAATATGTGACTTTAAAGGTCCCTTCCAACCCAAAATATTCTATGATTCTATGAAGTTCTCTCCTTTTTTTCATCTCAACACCAGCAGGGAAAGGCTGTGGACTTGGTTTCAATTGTACCTGACCTTGCAGGAAGCAAAGTACATCATCTTTTCTCACACTATTGCATTACTCTGCAGCAGCAAAAGGGAGAAGGAATCTTGCAGGAGACAGCTCATATCTTGGATTACCTGAACTACACTGTACTGCTTTCAATTCCTGGAAGGCTTTTCTCACCACTGGAAGACAAGTTTTACCATCTCTAGCTAAGGATTTGACTTCAAGTGATAGATCACATTTCTACCATATTTGAACATATATGTAAACTCTGTCTGTGTGTTTCTGCTTTGCTTACCTGAATATTGTATGCCTTGACAAACTGCACTTTCTTAAAGTACTACATACTAAATCCTAACTTCATAGCTCTATTACAGACACATTTACTGAGATCAAGGTTCCTATATTCTCGTACATTCCTCTCTATATTCAGAGCAATTGTTATCATTTGAACAACGTACATAGACACACTCTTTTCACCTTTCGTTGTATTGAAGTTTGGGACCTGATTGTGAGCTCTGAGATCTAGTCAACCTTTTGGTATTATTTTAACCTGAATAAACAGCTACCTTAATAGTGCTGGCAGCAAAAGTACAGTCATTCCATTATACTACGCACAGACATAATACAAGCATGTCACAAACTGCCCTGTGAGAGAAGAAAACAAAGCAGAATAAAACATGGCTGAATTGATGGATGGATTTTGGACCAGAGAGTGTGTCAGTGATAAGAATGATGATTTTACTGCTGTATAAATATTGTAATATGCGCAATCAATTAACAATTTCCAATATTTTCTCAGAGAGCTGATAAAAATTATTAAGCTTCAGGCTCATTTCAGCAATGTTTAAATGAAGGTGGAAACCTACAGCATGAATCAATCTACTGGCACAGTCACCTAGGATTTAGGAATATAACTCAAGTAATTTTTTCTTATCTTACAGAGAGCACTGTAGAAGGTATTTCAATTTACTGTGGATAACAATTTATCAAAATAAACCTGCTCAGGACATACCCTGAATACAAATAAGGCAGCAAGAAAATATAAATAAAACATGAATTTTTAATTAACCCTGTGATGGTTCATAGATTCTGAAGCTCTCAGTCTGAAAACAAAGATTTTCTAAAGTTTTTACTCAATTTATGTGCTTCTAAAACATAAAATAGGTCTAAAATATCAGACCTATTAAAACACACCATAGGATATTTGTAGATAAGGAAAGCACAGAGATGAAATTCCTGGATCTTTAACACCAGTTCAAACCAGTCATTGCATCCCAGTCCCTCAAGTCACCAATCAAGGCACAACTCCAGCTGCCTCTCTACTAAATCAGGTTTAAATATCCCACTCTGAACCTAATATCCTGCCAAGAAGTAGCTTGGTTTGTGGCCACAAGCTATCCAGTGTTTTACTTTCAGATCCACAATTCATCTGCTAAAGTGAGACCACCAGCTCTCAGAACCTAGAGTGGCAGAGACAGCATTTCCATCTTGCAGCCATCAGTTTTCCCATGCAAGAGGCTGAAGCCTACGACCAGAGGTCAAGGAAATCAATAATTTCTCAGTGTTTGTGCTCTGATGAAAGATTTCCATAAGTCAACCAAAAGGATTCATAAAAGCAGCACAGCAAGACAGGGCCTTAAGATGCCAGCAGAAGGCACAAAAAAGGCTGCCAGAAAGTTGAGAGTAACTCCCTGCAGAGGGATACCCCATAGAGCCTTAGAACCACTGATGCAGTCATCATGAACACACTGCCCTTGTTCTTTATTTCCAAACAGAAACACCTTGAGAAGGGTCCTGAGATCACTCCCCTTCCGGAGGCTTGGCTGCCTGTGCTCAGGACCAACCTGGAGACATCACTGCCCTTCTGCCCCTTCCTCCTGCTGCCTCTGGAGGGGCTCCAGAGAGTGCTCAGGAACATCTCCTTCCCTCAGGAGCTGGTTTAATTGTGCCTGCCACGGGGCCAGAAGAATGAAAGAGTTTTAAACAGTAAATTAGTAAGCTGATAAACAGGTGGTTACAAACTATTATTTCTGGCTGAAATTAACGTAGCAGTAATATTTTGATAAATTCTAATAGGAAAAACTCGGAAGCTTCTTCATAGTATTTAATATAAGGAAAATTAAAGTGCTGGCATTTTTATAGTGTTCTAATTAATGAGGATCTGGAGTGGAATTCTCATACAAATACAGTACGTATTGTGTGACAACCCTATTAATACCAGAGAAGCTAATTATGATTAGTGCTATTACACTGAGTACTAAATGAATTAACAATAATGAGGCACTCCTAATACTATCATCACATTTGTGCATACATTTTAATGGATAGGTTTCACCTTGATTAGAGCTGATAAGTTATTAACAGCAAACAAAATTATCTCTTCGTAAGTTTTCTTTTCCCTGTATTCAGAAATCAAAGCTCATTTCTGAGAAAGAAATGTTACTCAAGAATATCTAACATTTTCACAACTGTTCATTAAAAGAAACTTCAATCATATGGCACAACTTCTAAGCATTTTAACCAGGTAATACCAACTTCTTTGAGCTTCTTTACTAGGGTGCCAGATATCTGGAGCCTTCTGCAAGCCACTGGGCAAAAGATAACTACATTGCCATCACTTAGGAACCTGAATCGAGAAAAGTAAACCCAAAGAATTGAACTAACTAGAAAACTTGAAAGATGAAGGGGTCAGCTTCAGACACAATGATGAGCAAGCAAGTCCCAGATTAAGAAGTCACCAGAGCAGTCAGAAGGGACCCTGGTCAGAGTTGAATGTTTCAGTCTCTAGTCCCCAGCCACAAGTAGTTATGCACATACTGCAGGCTTTGAGCTTTGAGTACAGCAAACCCAACACTGTCAGGGTGTTTCTAATACAGAACATGTCCTCGATTTGTGCAATAAATCCAGTGTGTAAGGAGAAGGGAAAGGGAATGTGAACAGACACAGGATTTCCTGCAAAGGTGTGAGTGCCTGGGCAGCAGGCACATGGCAAGTGCAGTGCTTCCTGCACATCCTCAGCACAGCCCTGTGAGCTCTGAGTGGCTGCACTGAACAACACACACACTCTGGTCACTTCTGTAAGCTCAGCATGTGGGAGCAGTACCAGGCTTGGCCAGGCTAGAAGACATTCTCAGGTCTTATACAAGTATAAAATGTCCTCACAATCCACTTGCACACCATTTCGACTAGAAGAGGAGATGCACCCAGGAAAACCCTGTCAATTGCTATCCTTAATCTTTGACGGAGGAGTTAACTGATGCCATTTCTTACTTAGCCTCAGTTGATTCTTCTATTGCTGCCAACTGATGCAGTTTTCCCTTCTAAGAACTGGTTCCAATATAAATGCACACAAAAAAAAAAAATCTACTTTTAGACAAGTAGGAAGGGCTGGTGGGGAAAAAAATCAGGGAACTGCCAGAAGTAGAAGTCTGTATACAAATGAAGAATAAATCTGAGCATGAGTCGACTGTTTTAATAATGGCAGTTGGATGAAAAGTACTTCCTAGAGAGGACTGCTTTTGTGTGATTTATGTTACTTCCTGATGTTCATCTCTACTTACCTGCAATTATTTATATTGTCCCTGCTTGCAGTATCTTGTTTCAATTGCTATCACAAAGTCAGCTAGTTTCATGTGATCATGGGATATCCTTTGGATTCGCTCATTTCTGTACTGCTCTCAGAAACTCAATAGCCAGAGTACAGTTAAGTGCTTATTTAAAATCATTTCACAATCAATGTAAGCAAGCCTTTTGTGATAATTTAGTACATTGGTTTAAGGAAGAAAAAAAAATTGTTTCTTGTGGTGAGCATTCAAAGTCTATCCACTAACTCTCTGGAGCTATAAAGCCTCTTTGAGAAGAGGTTCTCTGTCTTCCAAATGCTATTACAGCATGGCAGTTAGAAAAGCAGTACTTGCATAGCAGTACCTGATAAAAGTTTGCAAAAATTCACACAGAGTAGTTTTGTTGGGTTTTGTTGTGGGGTTTTATTTATACAGAGGAGTTGGATAGTATTATTTCACTGTTTAAGTTTCTGATTTATATTGACATGGGTTATCAGGACACGGATTTTGCTGTTCACTATGAAATACTGATCTTGCTGACTTCCAATTTCAGGCATATTCATGCCTTATGAAATAGTGGAATTCAGTCTAATTAAAACTTGCAGTGTTTTCATTTGGGAAGATGTTAAAGGCAATAAATTTTAAAGTGTAATCAGGAAGTAGAAGAACTGGTTTTCACCTCACTTATACTGGTAGCTCAGTGGAAATAATAGTGTTATGCTAGTGTAATAACAACTCTTGAGAGAAAACCTAATTTTTCAGAAGACTTGATCCAAGGTCCCAATCTTCAAATAGTGCCTTCCTTCTTGAATAAACCTTCTCATTTCACTGGCCTTCCCAATAAAGAAAAAAAACAAACCAACTCTTATAGTAACATGAATACAGCTATCATAGTGTTTAAAGGGTATGCTCTGCAGTCAGCATGTACCAATCTATTTCACTATACTGTCCACTTTTAACAGATAGCCAGTTCTGGTTTGAAACACAGACAAGTCATTAAAGAATGTAGCAAGTATTTGTTCAATAGCTCATCAGTACCTGTTGCAATTATGGTCAGAAATTTAGGATCAAACCTAGCAGCATAGGTTCAGGTAAAGCTTAGGGTGTTCTTTGCATTTTTCTTTGCATTAGGGAGCCCTCTTGGTCTAGGTTCATGATCTGCTCAGCAATCAGATAGAGCTTGAGATTAATGCATGATTTTAAAGAGAGTAGCCAACAGAAGAAATAAATTAAGCATGTCTTTTTGCAGAATGCTTTCAGAGGGGAAGAACTGTTACCCTGGAACAAATCTATAGATTTCTGTTTGTCTACAACAGCAGCTAACATTAAATACTTGTGAAAACCCCTTCCCCAGAACACCTAGCTACTTAAGTGCCTGCTAGTGCACAATTCCTGTGAGGGATTGATCTGCTTCTCTGCAGGCTGATGTCTGAGGCTCAGCCTTTCTTAAACACTCCTGACACTGTTTCTAGTATTTTTTTCTTGACCTTGTTTCCTGCTAAGTTAAACAGCAGTTTGCAAGTACCTCCTACAGTTATTCATTGCTTCTGAATACTTTCCAAAAGGAATTACCTTTGATAAAGAAAGGCAGAAGCACAGTAGCTAGAGGTCTGGGAGAAGCTAAGTAATTTAGGTGCAATATTTTAAAAAAGCATTGATTTTTTTTTTTTTCTTAACACCAGAAAGATGTAATGTTTCTGCATGGAGAATTCTAGCAACAAAAGATATTGTCAACACTGACTGATAACAAAGGCATACAGACCATGCAGAGAAAATCATGTACAGTCCAATCTCTTAAGTTGTCTGATTCTTAAGCCTAACCATTTATTAAGTAAATTACAGCATTACTCTTGCTGGTTCAAGCAAGCCCATGCTGTTGAGACATTATGTCCAGTCTGGATTTCCAGTTTTTAAAGGAGGGATTGAAAAAGAGTTTTAGACTCTGGCAAGACAAAAAAGAATGATGCAAAGACTGTAAAATATTATTTGAAAAGTGAATAACTGGTAGAAGCTTTGAATGTTTCATCTCTCTCTGAGAAATTTAGAAGCGTGATGGGATCAGAGTCTTGCATGAAGACACGGTATTTACATAGACAGGAGTTTAGCACGGAGCTGTTAAGAAGAAGGCTTGTTTGAATCTTTTACAAAAAGGCATGGCAGAATGTAGACAGAGGTAACAAACTATTTCAACAGATTGCTAATGAAACAACCTATTTCATAGGTCATTTCAATCTCGTATATCAAGGTTCAATGCCTTTTCAAGACATGCTGTTGACAATATGGATGAAACAACATGCTCTGCTCTGTACAGGAAGCACATTTTCCCAGAGGTCCCTTCCACCTTCAAAACTAATAGCAAAGTGAATGATTCAGTGGAAACAAGAGAAGCTTCCTTATAATGAAAAATATTATAAAGCCCCAATACAGCACATCAAATAAATATGCACTTATAACAGCAGAGTTTCAATTATCTCAGTCAAAAATACTATCAAGATGCTCCTCCAGCAGCTCAGTATCTACACACTGGACAATCATATTGTAAGAAACCAAGAATTTAGAATTTAAGGAGAAGGGGAAAAAAAATCCAGAAAAAGCATTGGCAAAAAGAAGCATAAGCCTGTGTCACTCATCAGGGGGCCCAGAGTGACATGGAAGTAAGAGGAAAGAGAGGGACCATGCAGGAAACTAATAATAAGCTGCTGGTGAAATAGAGCTCCTGAGACATTCCTATTCCTGTCACAGTCTCTTTTCCCATAGCACACCTGGCAAGTACTGGAGAGAATCCTTAGTGCACACACTGGAAGGGTGGTAATATCCTTAGAGGGAAGAGATTAGTTTAAGCAATATGCTTCTCCAAAGATATTTTATATTCTGAACTTTTTTAGAGAGAACAAACATTATACAAGAGAAAAAAAAAACAACTGGGGTCATCACGGGGATTTCCTGTTTCTTATTCAAAATTAACTGATTGTGATTTGTTCTGGAGACACTGTTAAAAAAGGTTTATTTCACCTAAAAAGAGAAGACAAATCAAAACATAACTATTTGTATGAGGAGGGTGATAGAGAGTCACCTTTTCTGAAGAACAGAGTGCACAGTACTCATCCAAATCTTTTAGACAAAACCGTCTGGCTCGTGGGCTCTAATTCTGAAGAATACATACAGAGTATTTGAGCAGACAGCAATACAATGTCCCTTTTTCCAGTCACATACACAGGATACAGTCTAACACAAACACAAAGCCCTTACCAAGGCCTTTTTTGTGCAAGAGGTTCCTGTATGTGGGCACCTGGTACCAGACACAATACACATCTTTAATTGCATGTCACCCAAGCTTCAGCTCACATATGGATTATGCTAAGTTTTATTACAACAGACTATTTCCTACAATGATGATGATGATGTCTTAAACCACAGTAACAAAATTAGTTTTCATCACAGCGTGAATGTAAGTCAGTATTGCCTTCCAGCTCTCTTCTTGCACATTTATAAAGCGTGAATCTCAAAATGATGTTGAGGTACCTGTTAGAATATACCATTAAGTGGCAGCTGCTGGAAAAGCATATTTAGATTTATTTAACCTACAGAAATGTTCAACATCTCATAAGTTTAGTGTATATCAAATGTACATTAAGACACTAGGGCTCATTAAAAAAACCCTAATGGCCAGTTATATGTACATTGGCTCATCTGTAAAGACAGCACAATTGCTTGCAGTTAGTTCAGTCCTTGTTCAGGCACTTCTTAAAAATGCATTGACTTGCAGATTCACTACACACCTTTGCTTCCCAAGAAAACCGTGATGGTTGCACAGCTGTTGTCATGCCAAGTGCTACACAGTTCAAGTTGTATGAACCTCTCTTCTTTACTGAGATGATCAACATAAGCACACAGGCACCAAGAGTATATTGACTATTTGTCACAGACCTTTCATTTTATGCACCCTTAGAGATGTAAATGTCCAATAATATTCTTTTTTTAAGGATCAATAGACCATCGGTACTCTTCCCAAGTTTATGGATGCTTTCCAAAACTGAAGATCATGATGGGAGAACTTATCAGTTTGTTCAGCAGCCTTAACTGACAGATACTGATTTATGTGTCACTCATATTCTGCCCAAGTTGCACATAACACATTGTTCTAGAAGTATCATAACACTTCTCCAGCAGTTCCAGTGCCCTTAGTTTTAAGGTACTTATTCAGGATCTTTACCTGTGGCAATAAGGAGACACTGTGCAGCTGATTTTCTGTCTGAAGATTTAAGTCCCCTCCTTCATAAAGAGCTGTACACATCTAATAGGCTTTAATGGTAGATCAGATTGCCGTTCTAATAAAGCTGTGGATGAATCCCAGTGCTGAAATATGCCCTGTAAGGCATCTACCAATTCTTTTTCTCCTAATATTTCTCAAGTATTGTATTTGCAAATATATCAAGATTTTGATACAGTTTTTTAATGTAAAAAATTTAAAATTGCTAGAGACTACTGAAATAAATTAATCATTTTTGTACATAAAAATGCATTTGATTGTATAATTATTGATCTATATTCAAAGATTATTTCTTAATTTTTCCTATAATATGTACAAATATCTTGGTCAAAGCATTTATTCATTGTTGTGCCTTTCTGGAATGAGTTTGAGTTTCTGCAGCACCACAGTATAATTTTATGCCCTTGTTTAAAATCAAAGTCTAGGCAATTTCCCTTTTAGCCTTCCAATGACTTATGACATCTGTCATCTGACACATCTGCTTCTGTTGATAATGACACTCCTTTTAACATATGAAATAAAATATGTACAGATTTCATTGTTCTGCATTTAAAATCAAGCACATGAAAGCAATTCTGTCTTATTTCGGCTTTTAACTTCTATAAAGAACTATCTCTTTACAAACTCTTTAATTCATTAAAATTTTACCATTAGAAATCCAATACCAAAATACATTTGAAAAGTTCCTCATTTTATCCTAATACTATTCATCCGGATTTCTAATTTAATTTTAATAACTCCTCTTTTAAAGACTGTAAGAGCTATGTCATACATATCTATTACATAGCCTGAAATGGAGGATGGTTGGGGTTTTTTTCTGTTCTATAAATAGACTGGAAGAAAAATAGTCTCCTTTTAGTCTAATAAATTACTCCACACTAAACAAAGAATTTTTCTTCCAAACACTTAACTTGTACATCAGTCTTAGATTTAGATGACTAAAAAGAACCAAAATTTTCCTGCACTGTGCATATACACTTCGAAATGTATAATTTGGGAAATTAAAACATTCTTATCATCTTTACAGAAAAGAAAAAAAAATAAAATTGTTACATATTTTTTGGTAGGTATTTAATGAAAACAAGCTGTGACTTTAGAAACAACACTTCAGTGAACCAACATAGTTATGAGTATTTCATATGCTGTGCCCTTTAAACATACACCAATTAAAAATTAAAGCCACCATTTCTCTTCGCAAAAAAAGCTATTTAACTGCCTTTGATTTGTTGTTCTTATTATTGTTCTATCACAATACAGTCACCACAAGCACACAAAATCTTTGTAGATATAGTTAGAACCACGTTATACTGCAACTTTTCCACATCAATCCTGAAATCAAGCAATTCTTCCAAGTGTCTGGCAGCACATCTCACTGAACAATGTCAAGCAGCCCAGTTGCTAGAGAATTGTTTCTTGCAATGTGTAAATTACACTAAACGAAATACTGCATTGCTGTGGAAGATGCACCACTTCATATAGCAAAATTTCCTTGCATAACACCATGCCTGAGTGAGAAGTAAAGGACCAGTGAGTAAAACTTTAGCTGCACCAGGATCTTGTGATCCTACTGAATTGTTCCAACGACAAAACAGACAAGAGACAATTCCACATACACCATGACACCCATTATTAAACTGCAGAAACAGGTTTTTCCTGTCAGAGACTCTGAATCAGGTTTTTTTGGAATGTACAGGTTTGTTGCAATTGCTGGATTATGATGCCTGATATGTTACATAAAAATTGAAGAAATTACACATGAATAAGGAATAATTTTAAACTGTAATAGTAACAGACCAGCAGCATGCTTCTTGTTCCTATTACAACTTTATGGCTATAACACTATAGCTTCCTATAAATCATTAATGAAAGCTGATTATTATTTTTCATTTTCCAGTAGCACGTGTGCAATAATATTACACATTGCTAGCTACATTTTCCACCTCAGAATCACTTGCTTGGTTTTAGTGGAATACTAAAGAGCAGTGCACAGAGCTGTGTTTGAGTAAGTGCATTTGAAAAGAAAAAGTGACTAGACCTTGCAAGTTAAAAAGCAAGCTAACTGACTCAATACATTAAAAACACAGAGATCCACTCTTTTTTATCTGCAGACTGTTGAAGAAGTATTTTTTATTGTTGATTTTTTACTGTAGTTCAGCTTTAAGTATTTTTTATTTTATAGAACAGAGATTTCTAAAATTGATTTTGAAGCATAATACAGCCTCAATAGTAGAAGACTTTTCAGTACTGCATTGTAAAATCATAGCAAAGATATGGTAGGATAGCACAGATACATGTATGAGAACTATATGGCAATTAATTAATAAGCTTCAGCACTGTTTAATGGTTGAGTTCTGCTCAAGGGCAGAGTAAAATGAAGTAACTGGGGGAAGAGATAGATGATTATCTATCTGTCTTCTAACAGAAGATGGATGATTACTGGAAGAAGACTGACTGTGACAAGACAGTATCTCCCGTGGAAACACAAACTGGGAAAGCATTACAAATTCACAGACGTCAACTATTCTGCAGCTGATGTTGAACAACAGATTCAGATAGTCCCTCTGAACACTCTACACCCTCATTAAAGACCATTGTCAGTAAAAGCAAAAAATAAGCAGTAATCAGATGGAGTAACATGATCTTTCTAGATTACTTCTGTTAATAAATACTCTGCAGGTTGCTTCCATCCTTATGTTTAATGATCCATTACTACAAAAATATGCTAAGCAAGAGCAAGCCCATAGTGAAGTATGCTCTGGGGTTTGCAGTCACAGAGGACCAGCACAGGGCTTGTACAGAAACCTTGGAGGCAGCAGATCTGACTAAGAAAGGGCTTGCTGTCATAATACCCTAAATTCAGCTCAGAGGAAATTTCTCCTTAGAAAATGGGTGTGTTCCTTATCTCTCTGAGACCTTAACTACTGCAGAGCACATTTTTTAACTCCACTGACTTATTAAAAAAAAAATAGCTATCTTTGGTTGGTGATTTTTCCTCAATGATCTTAATAAACCATATCTAGAGGTATTTTAGTCATTTTCTGTGTTCAGAAGTAAACACTGCTGCAGTTCATTTCTTGATGTTTTCCATTTTTTAATATCACAGTATTGTTCTTCAAAGCAATGCAAAAATGCCTTGGAAATAATTTCCATCTGAAGTGGTGAGGAATGGTAAGACGGTAATGAAGAAGTAATAAAAAAATAAATTTAATCAATTCTTACCATTTCATCGACTTCTAAACTTTGATAGTTTACTCTCTCTGATCAGAGTATTTTCTCATAAGGGTGAGTCCTTGCATAGCAATATATATGAAAACATCAGAAATTATTCAAAGGAGAATCACTTGTCAGGTAACTCTAAACAATCAATGCTTCATCAATTCTGTGACAGGCAGTGTCAGTTCAATCATATGTCTTTTGGATTAGCTACTCAGGTGACATAAGCCAGGGTTAACATTCCTGAGGCACTTTATATAAGTTAAATTGTTTTTAATTGAACAAGGGGATGCTCCTGATTTGGCTATTATCACTTAATTGGTTTCAGTAGAGCGAGCACTGTTATTTTCAAAGATACAAATAAGATCAGAACAAAACCTTACTGATTACATGACTTCCATACCTTACTTTATTAAGGAGTTGCAAATTAATTTATTGTTAGTTAATGAGATTCTAAAATAAACTATTAATGGTAATTGTTTTCACTTTTATCAGACACTGTTCCAGATTAACCATATTTAGCATTTATGCTGCTTCATTTTTACAACCCACTCATTTACTTTTCACAGATTTTGGCAAAACTCTCCTGTCAATTAGCATGAATACTAAGCTTTTTCAGTGTTGACTTGACAAATTACTAAAAGACAGAGAGAAAAAAATCTGTTTTCAATGAAGTCACTACAGAAAGCTTCATAGATTTCAATTGGAGTAGGAACAGTTCCTTCAAAGATGAGATCTTTGGGCTTGAAATTGTTGGGTAGGTATTTCGCTAGTTAACAAAGGGAGGCTTGAGTTCACTACAAATTCTGCACAGGTCTCAATAAGCAGTTCTGACAGAATTTTTTCTAGTCCTGGTATTCAAAGCACTGCACTGTTGTAGGACAAGAGCTTTCTTATTTGATAAGGCTTATTTATGAAAAGGAAACCAATTTCACCAAGGTCAGATGTATGCACTGAGAACATCCAGAGTCTGACAAAGGACTCAGTAACCATTGCTCTGGCATTTTCAACTGGAAAGAAACCTGTTCACACTATGACATTCAGGACACTGCACCTTAGTCTTCTGTCTCCAGCCCTTTACCCACTTCTGAACAAGAGTCTTCATGGTAGGAAGTGTTGGCTTCATCTGTGTTCCGTATACTACAGGCAGAAAAGTCCAAATGGGATTTTCCCCCCTTAATTATTATTAGGAGCTTTTTCTGCTTGCACTGAAAAATTAATTACAGGCAGGACAATCCATGAGATAGTTACTTTTGACTGAGAATGCATGATCTCAGTCTGATTGGAAAATAGGAACTGACTTTATATTAGCTGAGGTAGAAAATATAAAGCCATGATAACCAGACTTATTAGGCAGAAATATTGTACAGAGTTCTGAGGATTTTTATTTCTTTTTTTCCTGAGATTAAATTGTAATGGTACCAATGTAACCATGATAAAGCAGTTACTGCAGAAGTAATACAAACGTGAGTCAAAGTTTAATCCACAGAATAGCCTACCCAATGCAACAAACCACTATGTATGGTTTAGAGGAATATGTAAACTATGTGGCTTACTTTTAAAAATGGCATGGTCAGTGAAGCTGCTTTTTAAGTTTTTTCTCCATGCATTGTCCCATTCAGGTATAAAAAGGAGGCTGAGTTTGTGAAAGATACCAAACTGCTAACAGACTTCGCTTGTTTAAGGTGTTTTTTTTAATGTTGGAAACAATAAGTGTGCAGTAGTGTTTTGTTTGGCTTCTGGTCAGGATCCCCAAACACACAGGCACTGGAACAAGGCTGACCCATCCCTACCTTTCTAGGACTACAGGTCTTACAGCCTGTTTGGAATTGTCATGTTTAAACAGTGTGGGAAAAGATTTCAGCCACATCAAAAATATCATGGTGTTGTGGTTTGACCCGGGCTGGACACCAGGTGCCCACTGAAGCTGCTCCATCACTCCTCTCCTCAGCAGGTCAGGGGAGAAAAAAAATGTAACAAAAAGCTCATGAGTTGAGACACGGGCAAATTTCCCTGTGAGGGAAATTGGGCACTCACCAATTTCTCTCGCAGGGAAAACATACTTGACTTAAGAGAAATTAGTTGAATTTGTTACCAATCAAAATCAGAGCAGACTAATGAGTTGTAAAACAAATCTTAAAACACATTCCCCACACCCTTTTTTTTCCTACAGAGTAAAAGTGTAAAGAATTGTGATCAATACAGTTCTTCAACCTAGCAAGTTTATCTTCCTTCAGAATGGATTTATAGCATTCTTTTGACTTCAAATCTTAGTAAACTTACAATGACTATAAGAAGCCCTGTTCAGGTGAAGCACACATAAGAATCTCCCTTGGCATATACTCTGCAAGATGAAGGTATCCTTTACCCTCACCAAATGAAAGTCTGAGCTGGATCTATTAATGCATTTGTGAAACATTTTAGATGCAAGTTGACAAGTATCTTTGATAAACTAACTTTGGAAGGTTTTTTTTTCCAAAACTAAAAGCCTATTAATCAAGTAGAAATAATATTTATTTTAATATGAACATATATCTCTTTGCATTGGCCTCTTCTGTCCCCCTCACTCACTGGTTTTAGAGATCAGTGTAAAATGTTGTCAATGTGGTTTATTTCCAACAGTGAGCTTTCAGTTTAGCTTTGTCTTGAAGCAGGGAGGATGAATCTCAGAACACTACTACAGGTAATTCCAGTTATTATGGGATACTTCAGACCTGGTGAAGCATTAAGTGATAGTGCTCAGATGTGAGAAGGGATTCAGAAATGGAGTTTTGCAGACTACCTTTTTGTGTGGGCTCTATACTACCCGGGCTCTCTCTGTCCATCCACTTCTCTGGATCATTTCTGCAAATTCAGAGAACCTGCAATTTCTTTCTACTCTTGGAGTTGGAATCTTGGAAAGCAACGTAATTGAAATTAATAGCTGTCATCTTTCTGAGGGAGTAAAAGACACTCTAACATGCTTTAAACTCTTAAACTTTTGAAGCCAAAGCTCAGTATATGCTGTATGCATTTCCTCTTGCTGATGATATGTACACACAACATGCATGCACATGATACCTACATGTACATTTAAGGACATTTCATTTGCAGGTCAAATATTACACCTGGGTACAATGAGTTATATCAGCATAAAGATAAAGTGAGTAAATTAGCAAAACTAGGTTGTTCCACTGCTAATATCACTGTCACATACAAGCTTGAAAGCATGAACATTAAATGCTTCAAAATCTAGCTTCAAATTACAATTTGTATTGAAAATTGCTTAGTCACAGAAGTCTAAAATCATTGGTGCTCAGACTGAATCAGCAATAGAAAAAGAGTGGTAAGTTATGGGATATGAGACATTGCTCAAACCAGGTAGCCAGACAGAAGATGGGACAAAGAACTCTATGGAAAATCACAACAGTGCAAAAATGAAACCATGGGTTCTGCAATCTGCAACACTGCAAGGAAAACCAGTTTATTGCTCTAGCCCACACAACACATTGGATATGACCCTGGAGATAATGCAAAGAAATTTGGACATAAACACTGCAGAAAAATTGAAAACTTTGCTGAGCATGGTGTGTTGCTTCCTGTAAAAACAGGTAAATAAAGTTAGTGTTCCAGGCATGCCTCTGAAGTTCATACATAAATATTCCAATGTACATTGTGTTAGGAACTTGTATTTCTGCTACATTAGAAGGACAGACATAGGTGATTAATTAATGTCAAACAGCAGTTCTATGGTCTCTCGATTACCTGAATTCACTCACTTGCAATGCTTTCAAGGTTTGTCACTTGCTAGCCCTCCACTATACGCAGTGAGTGATCTGGGGAACCAATTTCTATGCTATAAGCATATCATTTTTACCCAGATAGTACACTTGCTGTATTTCATATTGTGCATAGTTATGGGAAGCATGGAAATACCTACTTGCTGTAATATTCTAGCAGCAGTTTATGCTTCTGTAACAGACTAACATCAGTGACTGTAACAGACAGAACTGGAGGAAACATTGCCACGTAAATGGTTTGTTCACAGAAACAAAATCCAGTCTTCTGTGTGATTCATACAATAGAAATATTTACATTAAAAAAATCAGAAGTCATATTTGCAAACTGTGCCAAGACATCATTTACCCCGGCAGACTGTGTACTGCTACATCCTGTTGTGCAAGACCAGACAGATCTACACAGCAGTTACCTCACTTCATAGATTTCTCCACTTCAAATGGCTATGCTACAGATTTAGTTCCGTGCCTAAAGCTTTTTAAAGAATGACAGCCATGTTTCCCAATAATCAGTCTAAAGTCTGACATCAAAATAATGGTGTTTAATTGGGAAAGGTTTCCTAAGCCCTGTAGTACAACCTTAGCTTTGCTTTTGTGTTGTAATACAGCACCTTGGCAAGGTGAGGTGGAAACTGAGCTTTGTCAGCTGCCACTTCGTGCTGGCAGAATTCTCCAGTTTTGTGCTTATTGTCTCCAATAAGAGTAAAGTTCAGAATGAATGCATACAATTACAAAAGTTTTGTCCCCACCACAATCACGAATAGGTTCTGGCTGAAATTGTACAACATGGTATGTTTTTCCTTAACTGTGCATCTGCTGCACAATCGTTTAGAGCAAAACTTTGTGGAACTTCAGTCTCGAGGCAGTGAAATGCTGATTTGCAAACAGCCAGTTATTTGTATTATTGCACACTATCATGACTGCCACTGCCTCCATCTGTGGAGGAATTTGGGCTCCTGCAAAACTTGCAAAAATCTACATGACACTGAAAATACCATTGCATTTGAACTAAGAACACTTGAAGAAACTGAGAAGAGCATTCCATTTCAGACAGAGAAAAGCATATACTTTTGGGTTACAGATTTATAGGTTAGTGGTGTAATTTATAGAGCCATTAAGTATTCCTAGTTTAATAAGGCCAGTCCTACAACAATGACACAGCATTTTGCCCACAAGATCTGCTAGTCCCAAACCCCCTTATCCACTTCTACCTAGCTATTGTTCCAACTATTCTGTAGCCCTTCCCCATCAGAAAGCTGCGGTTCAAGTGATTTGTTGTTCTAGAGAATTTACAAACATACAGTGATAATTTCTCCATCTGGATTACAATTCATGTCAAGGGATTGTCAGAACAAAAAGCAACTATAGGACCCCTATCATCAGTCTCCTGGCAAAGCTGCAGGGCCTTGGCATCGCCATTGCAACCTGTCCCTTTATGTGATTCATTGTGGGGAAGGTTTGTTACTGATATCAAAGACCTATTTGTTCATGCACCATTGACTTTTGCTTTGCCATCATGCTGAGAGATTGCTTCAATAAATGGCCAAAAACAGCATTTACGTCACAAGTAACACTTGCTACTGTAATTACTTTCCTGTCCACCCTTTCCCACAGAGTGGAGCCCAGAAGAATTAGTATCCAATAATGGATCACAATTCACACTCGTAGAGTCTGAAACTTCTGGGGAAGCAAAGCTTCATACACAGAAGATCAAATACTTTAATTAAACTTTGGAAGAAAGGTGTACTGATTGCTGGAGAGAATACTTCCTACAAACTTACACAGCATGTACTTTCAAAAGTTTAACACACAAGATGCTTCCCAAATGACTATATATGAAAGAAGTAAAAAGCTAAATGCTACTGTATTATAGATAATATACTCTGAAACAGAAACATAACTGGATATAAAATGAAACAGCCGAATAGATGAAGTAAAATCACAAAACAGACCAAAGTTATCCTCATGGTGCTAAGAATCTGCAAGCATCTTGCTTGTGAGAATATAAAATCTTTGATTCTTTTAAGTAGAATCAAAGCCCATATTGCTTCTCAAGACTACCAGAAAAGGAAAAAGAAAAAAAAAAAACTAACACCTCCAAACTACGCAATAAGACAGGTGAAAATGCCTCCCTGACTAAAACAGGAAACACAGGTTTATCTGCTGACAACAGGACATACACAACAGTTCCCGAACAAAAAACACAGAAGGAAATAAAGATTATTTAACATTCTGTCAAACCCTGATTAACCACCTCCAGGCACTGCAGACCATTAGCTAAATAAGCATAAATTTTAATAATTTTGTCATGAATTTACCTATTTGGTCCCTGATCATAGGACTCCCTAGTAAATGGCTATGTAGCTGCTGAGACAGTAGGTAATAAAGTTATTATTTCATTATTACGTGTATGCAACACCTTTCACAACAGGCATACATAGTCTTGCAGTAGATGCTTGGAAGGTGCTGCTTACAAGTTTGGCAGGCTGCCCTCTCTCTGCAGATGCCCAAAAAAGGAAACTTTCTGGCTTGCTGCTGCTATTGCTATGACCCATCACAATACACATCCTTTTACTGAGGAAAAAACAAAGAGATATAAACCCAGAAAAACATTCACATTATTCTCTGTGAAAGAGAAGATACAGAAGCCAGAGAGACATGGGGTGAGACCTTACAAGGATGCAGTCTTTTATGTCTGGCTTCCAAGAATTTTAGACATTTGTTAGATTTTTGCCTAGTGTCTTCCCCACGATATTTTTCAAGTATGTTTGAGACCAAAGACATATCAGATTTATAAACTCTTACAAGTCTATGAAAACTGGTAAGTGGATACACAATGGACTGATAAATGTCCAAATGGGAAAAAAAATTAGTAATTAGATAGCATTTTTAAATTATACTCCAACAAATCAACACATGAGAAATCCCATATATGACACTTCAAACAGAGCTTATGATCAACTGAAAGGTCCAAATCCAGAGAAATTCCAGTCTCAATTTCTTATAACACATTATTACTGGAAAGAAGACAACTACTGCAAAGAGTACATTGCACAGTTCTCAGATGTAGCAGTTATCTTTGAAAAGTCAGTGTTCCAGGAGGATTTGAAAACCTGTATTTGTCACTTTAAAAAAAGAACAGGCAATGCCTTGACTGCCTTACCACCATGGAGCTGTGAACAAATACTGATATTAATGGTCTGAACACAGCTGTTAATATTGGTATCAGAAAAGCACAGCCACTCTGTTGGCTGCAATGCATTGCCTTCTGCCATTCCTCATTATCTATCATTCAAAGTGCCATTAAAACATCAGAAAGTAGAGGTGAGTAATGCTATAATATCCTAGCTAGCAGCAATCATTTTTTGTTATGATATTCAGTTTATTTTGTCAAACTATGTTAGCAATCACTGATTTGAAATATCCATTAGGCTTAGAGCGGACACACATCTATGAGGAGATAAAGATAACAATTTTGCGCCAGGCATTGATAAGCTATTTACTGCACCACAAATCAAAGGAGATATTTTCATTGAAGAACAGATATACCATTACAGCAATCACCAAACATCTGCCTCATCCAGATCAGAGAGGCATACAGACACTCAAATTACTTGAATGATCAAGCGTCTGAGCACAAAATACAAGTTTTAAAGAAAAAAGCCTACTGTGCTATCTACTGTGTTCTTCTGGGATAAGAATTTTCAAATCATAGATTACTTCACTGTACTTTCAGCAGCTCATCTGAAATTAAAGAGAAACTGTAGCCTATTCAGTTCATATAGATCTCAGCTCCCACCCTTTAGGTTGGAAACCATATGTATAAATACTGAGGTGGGGAGGAGGAGAAAAGGAGGAAGAGAGGAGTTGTGTCGGAAATTAGGCTTTGGCCATCATTTTTTTGACCCAAATCATAGCTTGTCTGACTTGTCATGCTCTTAGGATTTGATAGCCCATCCATTTTTGAGGGTTGCAGTTCTAAAGTATTAATCTCATTCTTCGCATTGACAAGACATGCCACAGCACTGTGAACAAATACCAAAGTGAACACTCACCAATATAAATTACACTTCGGTCATATTTACAACTTTCAGTACATATTTACATGGACAAATTTCTTTCACAAGTTTTTGGTTTGAGTCTTTGCTGGTTTATCCACTTGACCAAATTGACTCTTTGTTTAAATAAAGCAAAATCTCAGTAGTAATCCAGTTTCTCTAAATGTGAGATTCCTGCAGAAGAGATGTAAATAGTAACAAGGCACCCCTGGGAGGAACTGTCTCAGCTAAGGATATCTTCTGATGGTGATGTGGCTCTAAGGAGATGGGTTTTTTCCCCTCCTCTTCCTACAGAGGCACACCACTGAGGAGAGCTGAAAAAAATGCCATCTATTTAGATTGTTGTGTCCTCTCCTTTATTTGAGCAAGGTTACTGTTTGCCAGAAATGTTAAATCTATTCCAGCAACGCACTAAATTCTATCTTGTGAGAACAGGTGTTTCTTAGTGCCAAGGAGAAGCTTTCCCCACAGTTTTTAACCTTTCAGCCCATGCAACAAAACCTGTGCTAACATTCTGAAGGTTAAGGTTACATACTGTGAGATGCAGACATCTTTTCTTAAAATTTATTACAGCAGCTTTAAAATCACCTCTTTCTCTTGCACAGCATGACAAAGACTTGTTTAACTATCAGCTTAATTAACTGTTAATTAAAACTAAAAAGCTAGATTTTGAAGTACAATTCTTCCATGCTTTCAGGTTTTACGACTTAAGTTTTGATTCAAGCCTACCCATTTGTTGAATACTGTCAATGTTCCTTCATTTCAATGTTGGCAGAAACTGCCTTTATCTTAATGAGATGGAAAAAGAGGGGAAAAAATGAGCCTTGGCTTTCTTTCCTTTGCTTTTGTACAGGGCAAGTTTGAATGCTTACTTTAAAAATAAAATTGTAGTTTTTTTAAACGTTGGTGGAGGTACGGCTTTACGTCATTAAAAAAAATAAACAGGTCCCTTTTTTTGTTGGTTTTTTTTTTTTTTTTATGTTGTGGTCTATAGGGCTGTAAAGCACAGAATACAAGTTTCCCTGGCCATGCACACTCTGACTTCCTTCACAATAACCAAATCTTCTGAGGGTGATTCTAGACTGGGTTTTCTTGCAATACATCTGTGATCTAGTTATAAGTTAAAAAAGGGAATAAATTGTGGTAGCTCCAAGCTACATCTTTTCTTCTGTGGCAGACTGGCATCTGGTCCTTTTATAGAGTATCTCATAGGTGCCATTGAGGGGGAGGTCCAGAAGTCCCTTATGTATGTTTCTGGTTTTATTGCAGTAGCAAAGTTCAGACATCTGTCAGGTATTACCAGTGAAGAGATGTTCAGTGGTCTGTTCAACACAAGTGGATCAGGGATACACAGTCCTTAAACGCACTAAGCAGTAAAACACATGAAGAACCATTTATCTGGAGTACAGTCTGGAAACAGTCCTCAGTCACAGACCAGGGACAGACTCTAGGAGATTTCTTTCCTGCAAGGTCTCTCACATTCAACAGGACCCAGTGAAGGCCCACACTGCTGTAAGCATTGTGGTCTGCTAGGCTACCTACACCTCAAACAAGCTAGAAAATGTCTGCCCTCCCAGAACAGCTGCGCTACATCTCAGTTTTTCATCATTCTTACCCAATGCCCCATCAAAAAGATCACAAGTAAGAAAAAAAAATGTCCCATCATTTTATGCATCATGGGATGAATGAGGAGAAATGCCCCCAACCAATATGTTCAGTCAATCACATACATCTAGTGAGGCTGAAGCATTCCTCAGAGCTGTAAAGAAGCAGAGGCTGTAACCAGAAGTCTTTGTGATTATGATACAAAAATCAGCACTGCAGCTCTTCTCTCCCTCTGCCTCTCAGAAGGGGAGGGAAATGGTGATAAGCCGGATCTAAACACACCCTCACTAGGCACTTTTGTTACTGCCTTTGCCTGTTCAGCTTCAAGCTCTTTATCCCTCCCAGCTGACCTGACTCTCAGCTACTCTCTGTTCAAGTTTGCTCTCCTCAGCCAGTTCTCAGTCCTCCATTAATTCAGACATTTTTCTATACACCACTAGTAAACTTCAGTATTGTACCAGTGGGAACCAGTTGTTTGATAGGGTGATCACAGTCATTCCAGTGGGCCTCCACAAGTACCAATACCTAGCACGCTGGGAAGAGTTCTTATTCCATATTTATATAGGAGCAACAGGAGAAAAATTTGCCCTTCTGTTTAATGACATATCACAATTTTTTCCTCTTTTCATGGGGGCAAAAAGAATTGTTCAGATTTCAGAAAAACTGTGCCATAAAGTCAAGAAATCCCATTATTTCTATGCCACTGGGAGGGGAAAAAAAAAAAAGTTAACCCAAGCAGTCATGTTTACGTTTCCATTAAATTTTTATCTTCTGACTTTCCACTCAGGTATCTCCCAATATCATGTCCTTAAACTAGTCCTTATGAAACAAATAATTCCTTGACAGTAGTAGCACAGATGGATTATAACAATTTGTACTTGAAACAGAGGCACTAATACCATCAGTGAACCCATCTGGGGGTTTTTTGCCTTTCCACTACTTCTGCAAACAATTTACAACAAAATACCTTGTTGTCAGTCCTAACCTCTGAGAAAGGCAGTGATGAAGTGCTGAGATTATTTAATTGAAAAAGCAGCATCAATATATCTAAAAATGCAGTGATTCTTATAAGAAAGCAAGGTGCCAAGTTACTTAGCAGAAAATAACAATGCAAAATAAACCACCCTCTTTCTCATGAGGATGTTTTAATGGTGACTGTGTGACTAGGCTTGTTCTAGAAGAACTGATTTTTTTTCCAGAGGGATGAAAAATACTGTGGCTTGGAATATCAGCAAATAGTAGTATACTAATTTCCCATACTGTTAATACAATTTTGTTTATCTGAGACTGCAAAGTCAGGACAGATTGACCTGTAAAACCCGAGTTCTGATCCTAGCCTTTGTGTGATCTGTATGAGCTGATTCACTTCTCCTAACCCATTTATTTATCAAAACAAAGCTCTAACCCTCAGAAGTGTTAAAAATTAGCACTAACTATGAGACTGCCAATAAAATGCAATCTAATTCTTTAATATCTTATACATAATGAACACTAGTTGCTTTCTGGTTTGGAATCTGAAATGTAACAGTCTATCCCAAGCATAACTCCAAAGCTCCATATTTCATCAGTACCTTTTACCAGAAGAACACAACTCTGGGCTTCAAAGTTGGGATGCCAATGCCTCATCACAATCCCAGGACTGACATCCAAATATTTGTGTACTGCCTGTACCAGTCCAATGATAAAAGACATGGTAATACATTTGCACCGCTCGGTTTTTTTACTGTGGATAGCATCAGTTCTGATTAGTGAATTATCTCATTTATTTTCACAGCCAACAAATTCCTCATTCTCTATATCCAAAGAACATTTGATGCCTGTAGTCGTTCTTTATTTATAAAATATGAAGGAGTTACGATTTTGTTTCTGACAACTTTTTTAAGGTTATTAAGCAAGTGACTTCTAAGAGGTTCGTCTGTGCCATTCAGTTTCCCTCTCTTGTTTTTCCCTTCTACTCCTGTCTGACAGTTTTACAGAACAGTAATTATCAGCAGATCCACAGTAGCAGCACTGTGACTATTAAACACGCTGCAGTTCAGAGCAACATTTTTAATTGCTCACCAGAGCAATGCTTAACTGGGCGTACCACTCAGGTATTTTTACCAACATTTCATTTCACATGTTTAATTAAACCTTTTAGTCACAGTTCCTACACATTTTGCATTTTGAAATAAAAGGCTTTTTCTTCCTACATCCTCTATGTGCTGATTAGTTATTCAAATCTAAATAGTCCTAATCTGTATTCTCTGTTTATGATACTCCGTAGTATCTGCAGTTGTTTCTTGCATTCACCAGAGCACAGTACATGAAATTTATGTCTTAATGGCTGCTAAAATCTTTTTGGGAGGGAAGGCCCCACTGGCTAATATGATTCTCTGCAAAGTAGCTCATTCCCATATATTCATGACCATGAATCATCTTGGGTTTGGACAAAAAAAATTAAACATTAAGTACTAGGACTGTGTTGTCCATTTGGAAACTTTCAGTGAACTCCCACTAATCTCAAGCTAAAGCATAGAAATTTAAAAATTAGTAATTAACACTAAGTCATTGAGCAGTGCTGAGCACGTTTTCAAGTCTAGGGTCAATGACTAGCATCTAAAACCTGCAAATCTCTAAACCTTTTTAATGTATATTTCTCTATCTGAAGTGTAAGTCCAGCTCTGCTTTGAGACAAAGTTTGGGCTAGTTAAAAGTAGGAGTACATTACTAACTAGATCTAATACGGAACTTTTTGTTTTAGCTACTCTTAGCAGTCAGCTAAAGATATATAACTTTCTTCATTTTTGTAGCTGTGTCTCTTTGGCACTTTGAACATGCATTTCAAATGTTCCAGTGGAGAGGATGGATGAACAGGAATGATGGATGGTCGACTATCTGATATATAATGCCACTATTTTCCATCTCAAAAACTGAATCCAACATAATTAAAGTTTCTTTTCAATATTCTTTTTTTTCCTCTCTGATGCTCACTGCCTTCCATTTCCCCCAACTATCACGATTTTTCCTAATATACAATGGGCACTATTTATCAAAAATGACATTCTTAGATAAAAGCAGCTCCAGAAGGTAAGTGCATAGCCTACAGGGTGTAGAGATCACTTCTACTGCCTTGGCCAGGCTTTCTAGGTAAACAGTGATTCCCAGTCACTTTTTGAGTCTTTTGCACTGCTGTGTTTTTGGTGCTGAAAATTGTTCATCATGAAACATCATAAAAAAGCAGCCTTGCCCTGGAAGTTTGTGAAGCAGTTAATTGAAAGGGAATAGGACATAAATTTTCAGCTCCACATTTGGTTACTTTTATCCTTTCTTTGTTTTCTTTACTTTATCTTACCCACGTGTCTGTATAAGATATATCGCCCAAATGTATGAGGGCTCTTTCCCCAGAATTACCTATGGCTCTATGGGATTATTATTCCAGAATAGAATAGAATTCACTGAGAAGCAAATAAAATTATCATGAGCAATTCTCCCACTAAATGAAGTGTTTTCCTTGCAGTCAACTCAGCTTTTTGTATGTCTGACCCTCATGAAATATTGAGTATAAGAGATCTGAATACTTGATGGTACACTAAGGGGAAGGGGTAAGCATCCTGTGTCTCACACATACACACATTATACTCATGAAAGATTCAATAGGTACTCCCTTAAAATATGTGTGATCCCCTGGCACCACAAATAGCTCTAAATCTAGCAGTTGTCTCCCAGATGCTTTCCCCACATTGTCCAAATAACTTCAAACACTGATTCTCTCAAGCATGTCAAGGGTAGCTCTGATGAATAAATATGCAGCAATCACTTAGCAGTGATGCCTGTAAATAACTTTGGGATTTTAAAAGCAGACAGTATTTCCAAATGTTGCACAGTGGTCTTAATGTTTTGAATGTGATTCTTCAAAATTCCTGAAATCTAGAATTCTTAAAAGGGAATGCAGGTGATTCAATGTTGATTTCATGCATCCAGTATCCAATCCTGTAAAATGCTGAATAACACTGAGATGACCTCACAATTTTCAACTCTCACTGCCACTTCAAAACCTTGAGAGATTAGGCCTTTGGAAAACAGACATCCTGATAAAACGACGGCAGCATGAAAACCTAAAATAAAATATTGGCTCTAAACAAAATCTTTCTGGAGTATGTGGAGAAAATACCTTTCTCAACAGTCATCTTGGAAACTGCTAATGGGTCATTCGTTACCCTACTTACAGACTTACTTTGCCATCTTGTTCTAACATTAAGACAAACTACTGTGCATGACTGTTGTCTGTCATTTGAGCTCATCTCAATGTAGCTCAGCTGTGATGACAACTGCACATTCACAAAATGGAGAATGCTCAGTTGCTAAGGGTAGGTGGTGAGTTATTATCACTGCCTTAGACTGTTCTCTGTTTGATTAAACATATATGATCTGCAGTTTTCTAGCCAGAAGGTGAATTTTTTCCATAACTCTACAATTGGGATAAAGCCCAAACTGCAATTTCAACAAGTAGGAACTGCTATGAGCAAACATAATGAGGAGCCATGGAAAAAGTTCAGACACAAGAAAAAGAGGAAACTAAGTTAAAAAACAAAACAAAAAAGCCTAGAATTGTCTGGTCTTTTCCAACCTAGATAATTCTATGATTCTACAATGTGACAGGATGTTTTTTAAGCAGCATGGTTTTCCATCAAGGTATTTGTTTTGTAGGCTGAATCTACAAGAATTTGCATCTGATGAGAGCTGGGCCAAAGACCTCTAAGACTGCAGGAAAACAGGAACACATCATCATCACCCAAAGCTTTCACTCCTATGAAGGAAATGGAGGCTGAAGTACTACGTGCTCCATTTCAACAGGCAGAAACTTTGCCCAGAAAGTTTTCAGCATTGAAACTTCAACAACAAAATGGGCAGAAACATTATTTCCAGTAAACTCATCCATGCAGAAGCTCAACTTACTATCAAAAATCAAAACTATTTTTTTTCCAGCAAAAATTCCCAAAATTCTAATCACTTTGCCTCAGGCCACCTGAGAGGGTGCATGAGAAGTCTCAAAATTGAAACAGTGAGGATTTTGTTATTTCTGATGGAGAGCACTTCACACAGAACTATCCTTTAAATGTAAATGAGACAATTAGATATAAACCCAATCTTCTTTTTGTTTTAAGAAGGTATTTCCTTCCTTTATCAGCCAACTAGTGCTATAGGAGATACAAGTGTCATACTGTGGGCAAGAAGATTATTTCCTGCCTTGGTAATTTTAAAGCAGCCTTTAGATGCACAGCATGAAAGCGTCTTCATTAGGTTGTTTATCTAAGAAGAAATACAAGCCTATTCACCCAAGTTTTCTGCAGACCTCCCTTCACTTTCTGAAATTTCAGGGCTTTTAAATCCAAGCCTATCAATGACACTGATTTGCTTGTTTTCTTGTCCAAACTATAAAAATTAATAAATTGTAGTGAGCAGGCCTTTCTGGCATAGCTTGCCATATTTTTCTATCTGAGACTGTACTGACTCTTCGTGGCTAGAGATGGAGTAATTCTCAAAATGTTCCTAAACACATGCATCCCTAAAACATACCTCAAACATAAGTCAAGTGGTGACGTTCCAGCAATCAGGAAAGCGGAGCAGAAAGCTAAGAGGGTGAAGATCTGCTCCTCAGACAATTAGATATCATGCAAGAAGCAGCCAGTAGCCACAGCCCAAAAAAAAAAAATAAAAAAATAAAAAACCCAAACAATTATGATGCCTCCACATTCAACAAACTCATTTTTTTCACACACAGATGGGGGAGGGGGGATGTTGCATTAAAATTCCTTTTTTCCTACTTTACTAGTGCAGCATAGGCTGTTTATTCTAACTGTAAATTCTAAGGTATCTTGGCTGAACTTGGCCTCAGTCCCTACATGCTGTTCTGTTTTCATAACCTCTTTTTAGTCATGTTTTTATATGTTTGGAATACTCTTCCTTCTCTACCAGTTTCCTCATTTCTCTTTTCCATCTATGTCCTCACATTCCTGCCTGCTTTGTGTATAGCCTTCTGCAACTTTTTCTTAACAGTCTGTTTCAGCCATCTATTCTTATACAGTCAATTTCTCTGGGGATTATTGCATGTTCAGACCAAAAAAAAAATGAATATGATCTTAGGACTGACTGCACAAACAGGTGCTGAAAACTTGCAGTTTCTACTAGATTCAATAAGAAATATGCTTGTTCAACAACACAGGATTCCAGTTCAACACTACTTTAAAAAATTATCCTTAGCAGAATCCTAAATGCATACCTGCCAGAGTGTAATCTTTCAAAATCTGAGTATTCTCAGATTTTATTTAATTTTTAATATGAAAACATCATAAACACAAAGGTAGTTCTTTTTTTTAAAGCCAGTAATCTGGGAATGCTGTGTTAAAATTCATCACCTACACTGGTTTCTTTTTTGTGATTCTTAAGGCATGCATATCTCCAGGTGCTGTTTCTATTTACTGTGTCTCACTTCACAGATCAGGTGCTCACACCTCAGATCCCTCCTGCTGAATTTTTTGTATCCCTGTGCTGTTGACTATCTAAGCTGTGCTCTTTTCTTCCACAGATTTTCAAGTATTTTGTTCTTCAAACACACAAATTTTGATCATATAAAATTTTTCTTGGGATCTCAATAGCATGTTTCTAAGGTGAAATGTTCACTTTTATATTAACTAAGCAAGAGCATACTGGCAGCTGCTCAAAAGAAGTCACACACTGGACCTTTCTAAATGGGAAGTCCTTCCTTCTGCAAAACAGAAACAACCAGAAGAAAACTGGAAGGCAGCTTCTCTCAGGGAGAAATTTTGCACCTAAGCATTTACTTAGGTGTGAGACAGTCCCACAGTTTTAAAAAGTCAAAAAATACTGCGTTCCTCCATTATTCTTTCTGTATATAGAGAGACTGAAAATCTTTTAAGAAAAACAGCAGTGGGACCAGTGTCCTGGCTTTGGTAATGCTCTGTTTAAGTCCCCTTGCCCATTTCTTACCTATTCTTTCAAGTTTATCTTGTCGTAGTATCCAAGTGCCTTCCACAAAAGGAGAGATGAAGCATATTTTCATTTCACAGGCAAATACCCTGCAGGGTCCTGAGGTTTTAAGCTAATTTACCATGCTTACAATTTATCCATCTTCTATCCACTGCATTTGTTTGAAAAGAAAAAATCACCAGAGCAGAACCCAGCTGCTTTTTGTGTTCATAAAAAGAAAGTTTCACTGTTTGGTAATGAGATTGAAACTCTGATGAGCACAGAAGCATAGAATGCATATGTACAAAATATATTTCAGTATGTCTGACCAGCCTTTAAATTCTCTTCTTTCTATCCTAAAATTATATGTTTACACCCTACTTCAATCAGCCCTGAACCTGCAAAATTTTCATATATGCTTATTTTTAAGCACTGTTAGTAGCTTCAGGATTACTGAAGTTAGTCTGCAGTTTTATAAACAAGTAAAATTTTGCAGGACATGGGCCTAAACCTTGAATAATACAGTTTCCCTCCTTAATGCTTTTATTCTTCCAAATTGTTCTTTAATTCCTCCATTTTTCATCTCTCATCAGTATCCTCAGATGACCAGTATGAGACTGATTAGGACATGAAGAAACATCATTAAAGTCTAGCTTTATGTTCTGCATCTAATTTAATCTAAGAACTGTCTTATGTCTATGTCTAACTTTTCATCAGATCAATTTTTCTCATTTTAGAGTTCAAAGGTTTTATCCCTCCAGAACTCATAAAGGGAAATATTATCTCTACAAAGCAAATAATAGGTGTATACAGGGTCACTATTGTACCTCTTGGCACTTTTGGGGAATTTAACAGTTCCACTGTGTGTAGATATATACTTTGCACTTAAATTCCTTCTCTGGTGTGAAGTGGGTATTAGACATTGCATTCATGTATACCACTACCCTGTGCAGGGTAATTGTAGGCTGTTTAATAGCCATAGTATTTCAGTTTGGAGGTGGCTGCACTTTGGGTATGCCACAGTGCATGTCTGTACGTTGTGCTTTGCTGTTTTGCAGAAGTAAAGAGATTGTCGATATTAAATAGCAGTGTTTTTGAAGAGAGTTATAAATACAATCTAATAATTTTTTATCTCAAATGAATTTACAAGATTAAAAGCTAGTTAGAGAGATAAGATCATAAGCTAAGATATGATCATAGGCTAAGATGGGAAGAAAGGTGATGAGAGAAAAGATAATTAAGGTGGAAACAGATGAGCTAAAGTTATGGAAAGGCAGCACTCAGTAGATGAAGCTCCAAATAAGAGACAAATTCTTGTTGCTGCACTACTGAGATTACGTGATAACAGCATAGTCAGTGTGTTAAAGTGCAGAGAGATCCAGAGTAATTTTTACTGACAATGTGTGCAACAAAAGGAAAGGAGGCAAACATAACCAACCAAAATCCTTGAAGGTGAAATCATGGACACAGAAAGTACCATCAATAAAAAAACAAGTACGTAGAACACCACGAAGGAATCAGAAAAACTACAGGATTTCCAGAACACGAACAGGACATAACATGAGAGTCAAGACACTCAAGAATTTAGAATGAAAACTTAAAAGTGAAAATCAGGACTACTGGAAGCTGTTTTTAAAACAAACCAGAGGGAAAATCAAAATCAGAGAAACTGGAAACAAACCTGAAGGACTTCAGGAGAAAGAGATGTGTAGCAGAGGCTCAGAGATGAATGGCACATAGGCAGCAGTTCTGGATATGTAATACTACACTTTATGTATATGTGAGTATGTAACAGATTTCTGAGTAGGTAATGTTGCCTTCCTAGTGCAGGCAGAGAATGGTCCAGCAGGCAATCAGATCATAATGATACAGACAATGAGGAAGACTTTGCAGGCAAAAGAAATGAGTCTGTAGAGAAATTAATTAGAGCATTATGGTAGGAAAAGTCACAGCTAAAGGGCTTTTTTTTGGATGCAATAAACCAATACTTATCCAAAGGGAATATTTATAATATCTCCAAACAGATTTGGAGATGCTAAGAAATGTAGATTTTTATCGAAAGAACAAGAGAGGCATTCTCCTCTATTCATATTTACATGAATAAAAGGGATCTTGGAAACAAGCATCCTAAGAAAAAATGATGTTCATGTCTCACACTCCACAAAGAAAGAAATGAATACTAGAACATACAGAAAAGAAAACCAGACAACGAGGCAGAGCTGGGTCAAGAAACACGCAGCAACTAAACCCAGTAGTTAAGTAAAAACACATGAATGCTTCTCTAAACATCAGTAAGGAACAATATTCATACAGATAAATTACTCTAATGTGTTGATAGAAATTCTCATCTGTAATTACAGAAGGTACACCAAGCAGGAATACATGCTGGGAGGAAACTGTGCCAGCAAGAGAATTGTTTATGGTATAGCTGGTTAAATGTTTCTGTGTCCGAGAGAAGCCGGCTCATTGTGATTGTGCTTTAAATCAGCATCTGCTCTATCGGATCAATCTTCTGAGTTTTAGAAGGTATTTATTGTTTTTGAACCTCATAAAAATTATGTATTCTTTTATTCATTCACAGTATTTTTTGTCTGGGCACTAGGTAGCCCCATATCTAATCCTTTCCAATGGTTTGTGCTCTCCAATGACAGGGCGGAGCAACCGTCTCTGAAGCTTAATTCTTTTTCTGTACTTTGTCTGGAGTTTGGCTGAAAATACATTTCCTCCTGCTACATATTTCTGACTCCTGTTTATAGAAATTAGGGGAGTTTTTTCTCTGCAATATTTTATGTTAATGTTCCACACCACTGACCACTAGCTAGGCTTCTGTGTTATTCTCATGAACTATTTCTTCTGGGTTTTAATGAGTTACCACAGATTACTGTAATTTCCCGTATTACCACCTGAAAGTTAATGAAGGTAAAATGTCCTAAAAACATGTAAACAGCTTTTCCATGCCAACATGCCTTCAGTAGAGAGGTCAAGCTCGGACACAAAATTTACATGTTTAGAGAGATATTTCTCCTCACTTTCAGGTACAAGCTTCAAGCTGTCCCATCAGTCTCCCTGTTTTTCAGGGAGAAATCCAGCAGGTAGAGCATCTCAGGAGTGCTAGGCACGTGTGTCCTGCAAACAAAAGGGTTGATCCAGGGAATGAAACACTGGTTACACTGACACTTTGGGACAGTAACCACGCAGGCATGTACATCAAAAGGAAAGTACCCCAATCTGCCCAGCCTGGTTTCTCACTCTGCACGACAGGTCACAGTCACTGCAGATTCAGTATAGTGCTGACATCATCTCCTGTCTCCTCATCCATATTCTCTTCCTCAATATGGGGCAAAAACCCACAGGTTTGTGCCTATGGTTTGTGTCAAGGTGTGACTTCTCCTTTGTACTTTCTTTTTCCCTTAAACCAATTCCTTCACTTCACACTGTGCTTTTCCATTTTTCACTGTAGTGCCATCTCTCTTCCTCCAAGTGCCAAAATGAGACCCAGTTGCCATTTTTACAGAATCACAGAATGCTTTGGGTTGGAAAGGACCTCAAAGATCACCTCATTCCAACTGCCCTGCCATGGGCAGGGACACCTTAAACTGGACCAGGTTGCTCAGAGCCCCATCTTACCTGACCTTGAACATTTTCAGGGATGGGGCATCTGCAGCTTCTCTGGGCAACCTGTTCCAGTGCCTCAACATCCTCACAGAGAAGAATTTCTTCCTAAAATTTTTCTCCTCCCTTCACATAAAAGAAGCCTTGATTTAGACTTTGTAGAGAACCTAAGTGTCAGGTTGTGTGTTTTGAAGGCTCATGTCTACAAACACAAACAAGAACAGAAGTACAATGCCAAGCATGAGAACACCAATAACTTCATAAGACAAAAGGGAGCCCCTTGCCATGACTCCTCTCAAGAGGAGTGATCAGTGTTGCTGTCCAGGTGTTAAGACCATCACTCTGAGTCAAAAGGGGCAGTTCCTCAGCTTCAAAGCTGATGGGGTGGCAGTTACTGCCTAAAGGGGTATGGGATTGCTTACAGGACACAAGGGGATAGCTCTGGAGGGACAAACCAGTCCAAGCAAATTACTGAAGAGCAAAAGAGGACTGGACTCAACGGAGAGACTCATTTGCAGGGTGCACGCTAATCCATATAAAACTATTTTGATAACAAGCATAAAAGAAATTTTAGGTTCTCCCTGATATTGTTTGTTTCTTGTATTTACTGAAAAACTTGTAAGGTCAAAAATCAAATGTCTATCCTGGGTATGTGCTTTCTAGTCATTTTTTCCAGCAGGTTTAAGAGGTGAAGACTTGTCATGCAAACTGAGATTGTTTGATAGTTTCTAGTGAAAATGGTTTAGCCACATCTCCGTTTCATTTCCCATTTTCCAGCTTCAGCAAAATTCCTTCACTCCAAATCTCTCTATGTATCTAAAATTCAGAAACCTTGCTAGCCATTATCCTTTACACTTCCATATACCCACACTGTCATCTGAACCAGAAAATAAAAGAAAAACTTTTTTCAAAAGGGCCATTGCAGAAGAGCTCACAATTGTGTGTGATATATATTGTTTGAAGTTGTCTACTGAACTCACACATTTCCAGTGCTTCAGACACAGGGGTTAGGTAGGCTTTAAAAAAACAAAGAAACACTACTGTTCAGAAGCTTTTTTCAGCTGTGATGACAACCCCTCTGAAATTGCTTATTTTTCAGATCAGTGGAGAATGATACAGAAGGTCTTGGATCATTACAGAACATGAAGATCCTTACACATCTGAGCATATTGCAAGTGACAGCAGAACATAGAACGAGCCCCCAACAACACTGTCGGCAGCCAGAGTTAAGAAAACAAAATTCACTGGAATTTTCCTTACTTAGAGATGTTTTCTGACTTTTTTATTGACCCAACACTGTTGTATGTTTAAAGCACTCAGAGATGTGTTACATCAGCCCAAGTGCCTGATGCAGAAACACTGGGAAAAGATAATCCAAGGAACCTCACTGATGATCAGGTCAGCAAAACAAGCTACATACAAATGTATATGGCACCCATCTTAACAGCAGCAGCTTTCCAATCCCTCCATCCAGGAGAAGGTTTCTGAAAGTGTCTATAGACAAGGAAACGATGGGAAACAAAAAAAAAAGTGTATGTTGCAGCCCTCCCACAGAAATGGCTAAAGGAATGGTTAAAGCTCAAGGCTGCAAGCAGAATCACGCTGTAAGGAGAAAGCTGGCCATTCTGGAGCCAGCTCAGAGGCAGTGCTCCCACAGGTTTGCTGCTCCCATGCTCCACAGGTTGGCTGAGCAGCAGCAAATTCACCTGCTACAGACCCACCACAGCAAGCACAATGAACCTCATGCGATTTATCTCTCCTTTTAAAACCCAGGTTCTGACATTCACAGGCTTACATGGGAATGATTTTGTCTTCTTTCATTTAAAGAAAGTTACTGAAAATTACCACCTAAAAGTCTGAAATTTAAGTTATCGAAGGGATACGAATTTTTTTTTTAAAGGCAGCACTTTAAATATAATATCTTCATTTTTGTCACATTTAGCACATGATTTCTGACTGCAGAAGTCACATGTCACTGAAGCTTCCATGCTAAGTGCTTTTGTAGAGTGCCTGCCCAAAATGGTTTTCTTGTGTGAGGTGGTGAAGTGCCTCACTGGCAGCCAGTGACCTCAGGATAACAATTAGCAGGGGAGCTGCTCAGCTGTCACTAATACTGACCCACTTCACACCCAAGCAAGCAAAGGCAAGTTGCTGTAGTCACATCATCTACTACAGAGTGCAAGTCCACTTATTGTACCTTCCCAAATCTTAAAGCAGAAGTTTGCTGTTTCACCCCTGAAATGTCAGGTTGACAGGCTCACCATGGGCTACATCTAAAATAAGGCCACCCACAGCACAGCAGCATTGTTTCTCCTCCAGTGTGTCCTCTGAGCAGAACACAGAGCACATAGCCTGCCAAAGGGCAGATGGGTGGCTCCCTAATTTGTGCAAGCACCTTGAAAGCTCTGACCCTCAGCAGGCAGCTCTGAACTGTGAGGAGAGGGGGACCACCTACCTCGATGATATGAAACTGCAGCAAAGGTTTAATAGAAATGACCAGAGCAAAAAAAGCATGGAGTTACACATAACTAAGATATCCTGAGTATCAACAGAGCCATTCCTGGAACTATGAACACCGTTTGGTGCTATAAAAGAATTTCACTGAATTGTTATTATGATCATCATCTGGCCTGACCTCAAGGTGTCATCTTAAATTTTGGTTTAAACAGCACCGTCCCATTTTGCTTCTTTCCCTATAACGACTTTGTTTCCACTTTAGTTCAACTAGCAGCTTACAGAATGGGCCATTTACATACCATTATCCTTTCCATTTATTCAAATAACTGAGAAGATTTTAGTAAAGTCTAGACCACACTTTAGCCTCTTCTCTTTTCCAGAAAAAAGATGGCTGCTGGCCCACTTAATCCGCCTTAACAAAGGGGAGGGAGATTTGGGTTTGTTCTCTTTATACTTGTAATCTTTCCCTCTTCAAATTGCTTTCTGGGAAGATGATCAACAGAGAAGAGAGAACTGTGTCACCTTGTGATTGATTACAGCTTTTCTCCAAGTCACTCTCCTCATCTATTTCATATGACATTTACAAAAGCCAGCATGATGTTATATTCATCAGTTTCTAGAGAAAGAAAATGTCTAGCAATAAGAGATCCATTTGTTTCACCACAAATAATTCTATTTCTTCTCAGTCTATCTTGGGAAATATAATGAATACTTTAAAGCACTTTCCAAAATATTTCTCAGACATATTTCTTATGTTATACCATGTAAGAAATATTTAGTTCTGCTTAGTTATCAGCTGGTACTGTTTCAGAGCTTTCATAAGCCTGTTTTTTCAAAAATCTCTCTTTAACTGACTCCACAGACACCTGCATAGCTCACACACACATTTCCATTTACTGCACAAAGCCACAGAAAAGCTGACCAAAACAACCATTTATACTTAGGGCTGTGTTGCATCCTTAACAAAAGGGAGTGCAGTTCTGAGCTGCTCCAGAGGCACCACAGGAGAGAATTGCACTGTAGGCTGGTGGTTATTTACTGTAAGCACAGAGGTAAGCTAGCAGTAAATAACTACTCTGGTGCTCAAGTCCAGTAAGCATCAATTGTTCTGGATCATACTCCAGCAGAAAACACAAAGAATTATCCTGCAGCTGTCTTCCCTGCACCCCTGCAATAAAAGAAAGAGTAAGCACATGCTCATTTAACTTCTCCAGGGTTTTGGGAAAGCATGGAAGGGAACATGTAGCAATAAGCCCCTGCCTTGGCATGAAGCCTTCCTTCATGTCCAGCTCCTGGAGGATACCTGGGGCCTTAATGAACCTGGCATGGGCAGTGCCTGTACTGAAGCCTGGCACAAAAACCCACCCAAAAGCCCCCCCTACCCCCTCATACACAGTCTCAGGACCACTGCAGAGAGACAGGTCAACATTATCAGTAAGATATCCTCTCTGGTCTTGCACTGATCTGTGAATCAGAAAGCAATAAAGCCTTAAAATAAATAGCAGGTATACATTTGAATATGCTTCAATGTATAGACAGACACCAGCTTTTTGTCTGTAAAATACCACCCTATTTACCATTAAAACAGTCTCTACATTCTACAACAGATCAACAGCCTAGTTCATGTATCTGGTCTCACATCTCTCCTGAAGATCACTTAAAAATCTTGTGTAGCAATGGCCACTGGGCCTAGTGAGAGCCCCTTTAACTCACCAAGAAAGGTCCTTATTAACTTAATTCTCCTTATTGCTAGTTCAAATACTTAGAAACTGTTCATTAACAGAGGAATCTAGTAATATTTAGATCCTATTAAACATTTCAACAAAATGGGCTCTGTTGTGTCAAAGCATGCTATTTCAGCTCCGTGTCTGAAAGCAATACTCACTCTTAAGAACATGAACTGGCAAGCACAAGCCAGGGCCATATTTGGCAGCAGGATGTACCAGTAAAAAGCAAACTGGCTAATATCAAGAGCTTGAGAGGTAGATGTGTTTTTCTTGCTTTCCACTGCAGAGTGCTATCTAATTAACATTGCAGTCCTCCCTGAAAGAACAAACAGAGAGGCTGCACATAGCCCCCTCATTAACCAGAGCCTCACACAAGGGCAGGAAAACCCTCTGCAGATTCTAGATAGAGCAGTCCACATAGGAAGGTGTGCTGGATGGCAGATGGAAAACATCCATTCTTCAGCTGAAACCATAGAAAATATACAGCCACAAGAGAAGTCTGAAGAAGAGATGAAGTCTAAAGACAAGACTTTCAAAAATGGATGCTCCCAGCCTTTAATATCCATCTTGCAAGTAACTTCATACACACAGCTGATTTTCCAGCCAAACCTTATTACTTTCCCTCTTCCTGCTATAATTGTTTTATTTGCCAATTTACCCACTTTGGGGGTCCCCTCACTTACGCCCTCTTTTTCCATTATGGTAACATGGAATGCTTTCCAAGTTGATTTTTCTTTTGTTTTGTTTACATTGGCAGGCATCCTTTTTTCCACTAGGTAGCTTCCTCTCAGTTTCCCGGCAGTCAGTCACACCTGCAGCTCTGCTCAAGACCAGGAACACAGACATAGTTTTTTTATGAGGGTTGCCAACATCTGCTTCAGAATGAGTGATACATAGGCAAGCTCCCAGCAACTGCATCTCACAGATCCAGCTATAGTTTTCCAGGATGGAGAACTGACTACTATCAGGCTGGTAAGAGAAGATTCATGTACAAACACAGCTCTGAGGAGCCTTTCACAGCAGCTGGGTTCCAGCAGCCTCTTACAGAAAATGCAGACAACAGCCATGACCAAAAGCAGACTAACAGAAGCAGTTCTGCTGGGTGTCAGAGCACTAATATTCAAGGGACAGTGAGAGCAGGTCAGTCAAGCATGTTTTGGGGGGGAAAAAAAGGTCCAACTAAAAGGTAGAAAAGTATATGTTTGTTCCAGACACCTGACAACTCACAAAAATCACTCCATATCACCCACACTGCAGTCCTAGCCCAGTGTTGCAAGCTTAGAAAAAGCTGTGATTCTGGCAGATACACACCATCCACAAAGACACAGCAGTCAGGCATCCCTGCCGAGCATCTGAACAGCTCCCCAGCCATGCTGTAGCACCTGCTGGACAAATATGGGTCAGCACAAAATACAGCAAACACAGTAAAACTGACTGGCCACAGGCTTCAGCCTCATGAACATGATAGTTCAATGTGCACAGCAGCAGCCTGGCCTCAGCAAGTCATCATATGCAGTTATCAGATGTGACCGACGTGGATCTGAATGATGCTTAAACTTGGGACCTTGCCTTGACATCCTCTTTCAGGATGCCATTTTTACCCAAGATTTTGGAAGCTAAACACAAAACTCTGACACTCACAGTCTGCGATAACTCAGGGCACAAATTCAAATCCAGGTTGAGCATTCCAAAGTTTTGCATCTCACTTTAATAGAAAGTGGTTAAAAGGAACATGCTGCTATTTAATTTCCAGTAGACCCACTCTCTGTATTTGTTTTTCTTTTTGTACAAGGGGAAAGGAATAGATGAACATACCCTTGGCTCTGTTCTTTTCCTGGATCCAGGCCCAGAAATCAGAAGTGGAAATACACACCAGTTCAAATGATTAACAGGAAAAATATAAATTCACATTTTCTGACTGCATAGATTCCTTGTACATTCAGCTATCAAACTTTTCAGGTGCAGGCTGTGGTACATTGGTGTTTCCAGACTGCATCGCTGGAGTTACCAGAAAGCAGAGTACAGCACAGCACACTGCTGGACTGACTCCAAAGCTGGGGAGGTCAAGGAAAAGATTCTCCCTGACTTTGGTGAGATTCAAAGAGGCTCTGGAAGGCTGTGTGTGTGAAGATAAATGGAACACAGAAAACCAATCAAGCCTCAGCAACAGAGAAAGAAAAAGAAACCTTGCAAAAGCATTATGCAGCACACTGAGCACTCTTACTCCATTTGGAGACTGGAGAGCAAGTTGCAGGGCAACAATCTCAACCCCCCCCCAGCCAAATGCATGTACGCTGTTTTTTCAGCAGTTGGGCTACATGCCACCCTGAACATCTGGGAGAAGCACTTGCAAAACACTGGAAAACTCGCTGCTAGCAATTGGTATCCATCCTGCACTGGGATGAAAGGCTAGAAAAGTGTCTGGACACTTTTCATCTGTTGACCTTTGTACAGTGGTCACCAGAGCTGCTGCAGCTCCCTGCTCTTGTGACCAGGTCATGGTGCTGCTCAAAGCAGAGACCCTGATCTGCTCTGTCCCAGAAGAGTGGCTGTACTACATCCAACTAGAAGTTCAGCACTGCCTGGCATAACTTGTATTCAGCAGGAGACATAGAAAAGATCAAGGACCAAATGAGCATGGCATTTGTTCCAATCTCCTGTTGGCTCAGCTCAGGGACATGAGCTGCTGTATTTTCTGTGTAGTTAGTAGCCCCCAACACCAACTTGCTCTTATCTTCCCCAATTTCCATAAAACTAACATAAATGCATTCACAACATCCTTTAACAAAAAGTTCCATGTCCAATACCCTCTGCATGAAGACACAACTTTTTTTTCTTTAAGCCTTTCTCCTGTTTGCTTCATTTAATGCTCAGAAGTTCTTGAATTGGAACACACAGAGAATATTCAACCCTTTATGTGCCTCTTTATCAGAGGCTGCTCAGCTGTCTCTTTCCAAACTGAGTCCCAGTTCAGTCACAGCCTCCTACAAAAGACTTTTCGTACTTTTGATCACCCTTGCTGTCCTTCTCCAAACCTTTCCAGTTCTATTACATTATTTTTAAATACAGAGATCAAACATTCACACATTATTCAGAGGCACAAAAACCACATCTTTACACACATCATGTTTTGTTCTGTATTCCTTTCCTTACAGATGCCAACATTTGATTTGCATTTTTAACCAGAAGTGAGTAAATTGACATTTTCACAGACTTATCTAATAAAGCCTCAGGTTCTCACTCCAGATATCCCGATTCTCAATGTAAGCTCAGCTCACAAATCATCTTTAATGAAAACTGGATTGTTTGTTCCCCACATGGATCAATTTATCATTAACTAAACTGAGGTAATGATCATCTGACATTTTCTTAGTCGGTCAGTCTTATGAGGTTCTTCTGCAGTCCTCCAGATAGACTTCACATTTTCCACCCCTACTATGATGGCTTGGTATCTCCAGAAGCTTCTCTCCAAGCCATATATGAGCAGAGCCAAGAGCACACACATTCCAGGGTGATCTCCTTCCACTCACTCCAAGGACTGACTATTGACCTTGTTTTCCAAATTATCTATCCGCACCAGAACTGTTATTCTGATGTCATAACTTCTTAGCTTTCCTAAAATCCTCTAACAAGCTGGTTTTCACTAAGGTCTCTGACAAAGGAGAGTGTATCACACATCATCTTTATCAACAAGCTTGTTGACTCCCTACAGAGAACAGCAACATATTTGCAAGGCAGATGTGCAACTTGACTCTTACCAAGCACACAATACTTGTCCAGATATCCTCTAATTCTTCATTTTGTTATAGTTTCTATGCTGTGTCAAGTACTTCTGTCAAACTTGTTGATAACAGTTATCACCTCCTGGTGCAAAGGCATCTCTAAGCCAGCAGTCACATAGTGCTGTAAGCTGCAATTCCTCTGAAGCTTTTGGATGAGCACAGTCTAGTTGAGGTGATTTGTTACTCTTCATTTTGACTATTTCTTCTATAACCTTTTAGAGTCACTCCAGTTTCAGAAAGAATTTCTCAATAGTACCCCACAAGAAGGGTTGTGGCAGGGGAAATTCCCCCAGGTTATTCCATAGAGAACAATTCACAGAATTGATGAAATTTCCTTACCTTTGCCTTAACAAGTTAGAGTATCCCTGTTAGATCTCAATTGCCTGTTACTCCTACGCATATCCAAGCAGGTTTCATGCTCCTGATGCATTTGAAGAAACACGTGATCGTTATTATAAACGTTTGGATCCCTTTTGGTTGTTGTTAGGTCAAACTCAAAAATTTGAGTATATTTCTGGGCTTTATATATAACCTACCAGAGTAGGACTTTTTTCTTTGCATTTTTTTATTTTGCCTTCTTCAAACATAATTTCAGCTTCTTGGCAGATTCTTCTCACTTCTGATAATCTTTGTTTTGGGCAAAAGAAATCATTGTGACTTCCTGCAAACTCTTCTAACAGGTACAGTGTCCTCAAATAGTGTTCATGTCAGCTCATTGATAACATTTCCCCATTTTTTTACACAATTACCCTTCCCATTTGGGACACCTGGGATGAATTTTTTGGCTTCCCTTGCTCTAATAAGGATGCCAAACCAAAGTATGTCATAGTCCTCATAATAGAGGAGGATTCAGAGCCTACACATCACTTGGTACAAAGCCACCCACCCCCCTTGCTGCCCTGCTGATCAAGTGCTCCATGAGCCAGACATCAGCAACATGAATCAGACATCAGACTTGGTTTCTTCACCACATCTTACTACCTTCATCTGGTCAAGAAGGAAATCAGAGATTCCCATTACTCTTATTTTCCTCGTCCCTCACAGGCTTTATATTTTCCAAATACATTGTGCTGGCTGCTGTGTCCTTCACTAAAGTTACCACCCCAGATAAAATTCTTTTTCCTTGGAGGCATTAGCAGCCACAGCACATTTCTTCTTAGAAGCTGACTAGTTCCCTAGATAATTCATTGTGTTACTGATGCATGTCATGATGGACAATATAGTGATGGACATCTATTCACACTGTAAACAGAAACCACGGTAATGGGACTCTATGGTAACAGTGAAAAGGCTGTTAACCAAAATGAAGGCTTTGGAGTGGGAGGCATGACTACAATACCAGCCAAAGTGGATAAAATGAGTAAAGAGGACATGGAAAAAGAATAAAGTGGGTGAAACTAATCTAGGACTAGATTTGTCCTATTACCCTATTGCTTCATATAGTCTCACTGTGCTCACAACTCCAGTCAGTGGAAGGATGATAATAGCATTAAGCAGAAAAACCCAGGAATTCATATGCATAGCTCTGAATAAAGGTCAGAGAGAAACCACTCCCTACAGTCTATTTTGTTGTACAGAACAACAACAAAAAACCCCACAGAGGCTTATTGATAGGAAAAAGACCACACACCACAAAGATCTGATGCAATGGGACACCAGCAAGTTTCAGCTCAGCAGGGTTGCTCTCCCTCTCTCAAGACATTCCTAGCTTTTTCTTTTGAAGGACCAGAGCTTTAGAGAAGGCTTCATTAGGACATTACCATACCATGAAAAATAGACCTGCCTGGAATATATAAAGAAGATACTGTAAGGTTGTTTCATGCACTGCATAATTTGCATATCATTTCTGGTTTGCGTGGTTCCAGACTGTTTGAACCTGCTGCTTGTTCTTCCACAGCTGTAGCAGTGCAACTTCACTTCTCAAATGGAACAAAATTCAGCTTCAAGTCAGTGGGAGTAGAATTGTCTCTAATATTCACACTTTTTAGCAACACCACTGAAAAACATGGCGTTATTGTATTCAATAATACAATGGAACAAAGTTCCAATTCTTTTTCCTTATGCACTGGAAAGCATTGTATAAAAGTACTTCCTTTTGTACCTTGAAAGCAAGAACTACTTTCAAGTGGGCAATCTGCATTTAGGATGGACTGTAGGAATAAACACATCTGGTTGATTCCTCTGGTTTAACCACGCTGTACCAAATTCTGCAGTGAAATGTATAAGCTTCACAGTAGGCAAATATGGGATAAGGAATGCCTTGCACTTTTGAGGTCTTAAAAGCAAACTGTGTCACCCAGTTCTTAATAATATACTTCAAAATTTTGTCTGATTAGAGAGGTACAGTTTTCACCAACAGAAATTAGTTCAGAAAGGTTGTGACTTAATACAGCCATGCATGCATTCACTTACTCTGAAAAGATTTTTTTAAATTATTTTGGACTTATTTCTTCATGTGGTCCCCAATAGTTCTTCATCTACAGTCTCTTGCAAGAGAGGTGCAGAAAAAGTGAATTTACTTTTATGTAAGTCCCTATTGATGACAAGTTCTGATGTATTTGCTTTGTTTTACTGCTTTTTGAGCCCTATTGAGCAGCTCACCCTCCAAGTATAACATTCCTAACAAACATGCTACCATAACTTCAGATGGCCGTATGGTCAGGGAAAAACAGAAGGAAAGGAAACTATCTCTGTAGTTAATCTTTAAACAATATTCCCTAAATGCCCTGTGATTTTGATAATGCAAAACTTCCTCTAGAGGAAGAAAAAAAACACCTGACTGCCAAATGTCCAAGACTAAGGCATGCTGCATTTCCCCACCATCTTCACAAGAATCCATGGCAGTTTTTCCAGCTCAGTCTAAAGCAGCCTTCATTTTATTCCATCATCATTCTTACTAGAACAGACATGAATAAAAGACTCTGATATTACCCTATAAAATGCCTGTCCCCAAGTCAAAGCACATACACTGTTTCAGAACATGTTTCTTTTATTACCCGAAAGAATTGTTAGGACCCAACAGGCCTTGAGTTATGCCAGCTTGGCTGACCAGGCTTAAGTCACTTTACAGCAGAAAATGCAGTATAAACAAAAACATATCCTCCAACAATTAGAATACCAAATTCAGGGCCATTTTGCAGAGTTTCCATTTATCTCTTTTAGACTGCACTGTCCAATTTTACTTACAAATAAAATTAGATTAGACTTAGAGAGATCAAAGAGAACCATGTTTCTTGACAGATGTAGGCTAATTGGCAATGCCTTGACCCTCAGAAGGGTCTGCAGTCGGTGCAGTACATAAAGAGCTATTACAGTTAATGGGTTAGTTCTAATTGCACCTTCTTTCCCTGAACAGCACAGTAAAAATATACCCCATGGACACAGAGTGTGCTGCTTGGTCATTCACACAAGACTCGGGCACTCAGGAAAACTTACAGAGTGCTTACAGTAGGGACTAAAGCACACAACTGTGACATGATTCGTTAAACTGAGAGACAGAAAATATAGGGAAGGGAGTACACTACAAAGGAGCTGACTTAGCTTCTTCTAATAAAGTTTAGACTTCACAGATGCTACAGATTTCTGGAATAAATGTGCCTCTATAGAGACAGTCACTTTCCTGTCCTCTCTTTACTATGTTTGATAATGTTCCTATAGAATATCAATTTCTAGAAACGCTGCATTACCAAAGTCACCTATTTGTAGGAAGATTTGATATCCCAACGTCCCTACTTACTGAAGTCAATCAAAACCCAGAGGATAAATTAACCACTAACCACATGGGAAGTGAAAGCCAGTGTCAAACTGATGCCTGGAAAGGCTGACCTGGAACAGAGACTAGACAGAGCAAAAGGAATAAAACAGGTATTTATTGAAAGGATACACCTTGGGCAGTGCAAGAGCCCAGCCAGGGCTACACCCAGTTTAAATCCAAGATGGATCCCAGCCACAACTCTTTACACTTTTATAGTTTTGCTTCATTACAATTGGTCAATCGTCCAACCACAGCCCCAGGTTATGGAGTCTCAGCCCCTTGGCTTGCCCCCTTTCCCTCACTGTTGTTTTTGCTTTTTGGGTACCAATTGTCCTTGATTCTCTAGCTGGGAAGGGACTGTTTTGTCTAACCACCCCGTGAAGAGACCTTACTAACACCTAATATGAAGTTTCAGAGTTACACACCAAGCAGCAGAGAATCTGAAAAATATAAAAGCTAAAACCCAAGGCATCATTTCCCCATCACAACAGTCATCACTCTAAGTAACACAACACTTTCTCTGGATCATAAAGTACTGATCAGTAGCAGAAACTAGATTTCATGGGATGAAGCATGAGATTCCTCTTGAGGAGCACTCCTTTACTCCTTATAGATGGAGCTGAAGCACCCCAAGAGTGGAATCAAGAGCCCACTAATGTAGCATGAAAGTAATAAGGCCACATCTCATACAATTTTCAGCCTGATCAGAGTACCAGTCACTTTGCAGACTGCAAAGACTTATTTCTGCTGTGACTTTTTCTTGTGCAACTTTATTTTAAACTAGCAAGGTCATTGACTACATTTCTGCCATTCCTAAAATAACAGTCAGAAACCAGAGTGTAGAATACTGTTGAACACTAGGGAGTGATCAATTTGGAGTTAGGAACAAGATTTAAACTTAAAAATGAAAATGTCCATGTTATTGGTGAGATAGTAAAGCACTTTGCACAGATTGCAGGTGCTGTAGGTATTTACTATGGCAATAAAGCAAGATAAGCACATTTTTTAAAAATTAAAATATCGAGAAACAAAAAAAAAGTTTCCCTCCACCAAGTGTATATTTTCACCTTCAGAGGATGCACACAAACTCAATTAGCAGAGCTGAGAGGAAGGTATTGAGATTCAAACAGCTTCTTATCAGACTCACAGATCAGCTTCTTAAAATACACAGGATAGAGTAGCAAGGCGTGGAACTTGCTTCTAATTGTCTGCTAAAGATAAAATACCACAGAACACAGATTCCTCAAAAAAATCTGTTGGCATCCAGACTGTACTAAAAGTCCTGATGTTTAGATACCCAAGAACTGGATTTTTCCATTGACTTGCTTAGACAATGAAAAGAGCACATATATTTCACACATGTCCTTATACACTTTCAGGAGCAAAAATGCCACATTTCCCTACAACCACAATTTTGCACTTCAAGCTAAAACCTGATGTAATCAGCTCAAACCCAGAGGCAAAAATTCATATTAAACTTGGAATCTGGTAGCTAAGCTCTTGCCATAGGCCTATCCATCTTTCATGACCAAGAGATACTTTCTACCAATTTCTCTGTGGTTGTCTCTGAGACAGTATAAGATAGGGACAAAACACACTATTCTGTTTCCTCAGGCTTATTTCTGTCATGATTTCAAAAGTAGAAAGCAATCAACCTGCAGGATTCTTCATTAGAAGAAAGCTGACATTTACGTCACATTGCAAATGTTATAGGGATTTCCCCTCCCCCTACAATGAAAATAGGAAGAATCCCCTGAAATTCTACAATATGACTATAGAATTTTTCCTCCCCATGGCAATTTTAGACTGCTAGATTGACTGTAATGAAAAAAAAAGAATGATTTTTGCACATGTTCCTCTGCAGTTTAACACCTACAGGCACACTATTCACCATGGGAATGCCAGGTTCCAAATTCAGAGCTGAGGACCCTGTTGCATTCCTGGGACCAAAAGTGACAACAAACCATTCAGGGAAGTCCCTGTGAATTTAGATGCTGTTTCCTCTCTAAGAATCATCTCTTTTTACAGTGATACCATACCCCCAGGACTCTGAGAAAACCCAGTTACTACCCTAAACAGTGACAAACCCCATGGTCTTTCTCCAGCACTTCTGAGAGAGCCAGGACTAATTCCAAAAACCAAGCACCACACTTGTATACAGCACATATAAATGTTTCATTAGTACCACTACCTCCATGAATTTGGAGGAAGAGGTCCTAAAAACACTCTTCCCCAGCAACACTATACCACATGCCCTGGCTGACATGCATTTAGCCTGACAACCTAGATATTAAGTTTCATCACTGTGGGATTTCAAATGACTGAATATAAACCTCCCAAATCAGGCAACATAGAAGCTGATGGGTCCCATCACTGACAAACATTTAGTAGCTCCAGTTCCTTGTTGGAGTATAAGGGCACTGAAAGACAGCATGCTTATTGAACAATCTATTTTCTTACTCAATATGCAAGGCTTTTCTTAACAGGTAAAAAAATGAAGCAGAATGAACTTAATCAGCACAGCATCTTGTCTTGTAAAATATGTGAAATTATTATAGCACTTGAAGACCAGAGTGTGGCAAATCCTCTTGCAAAGTCATTAACTGAACTTTGGCCCTAGGGCAGCCTTGCCTACTGATCTGTTTAATACAAACCATAGTTCTTGTCAAGAATGCTCTATTTTGTTTATGTATTTAAATCATTAATCAGAAAAAGAGTGTCTGAGATGATGACATCTCAGTATAAAACGTTTTGGCATCTTGCTCTACCTTCTCTCCCATCTCCCTCCTTAGAATACAAAAGCTCCTAAAAGTAGCTTATGTTTTTCTTACATATCAACTGTAATTAGTCAAGAGGATATTCAGGGAGCTTGACACTGAACTGAACAACTGAAGTAGTTACCTCTTTTTATTTATTTCCTGCTTGTGGTTCCTGGGTAAGAGCCATGTACAACAAACATATGAACTGCTGACCTCCTGGATGGATTTTACCACCATGAAAGATCTAGGGTTTTAAATTATTTTCTGGTGCCAAACCATCCTTACAGCTGAGCTGGTGTAAAAATTTAGTGAATGTGTATCTCCTATTCAGAGAAGACTACAGGCAAAAAAAAAAACATACACAGATAATACAGATATACATAAGATCACCCTAACTGGAAATCCCAAATTCCAGAATAGTAACATCAAGGCTAAATTTAGCCTCAGAGCCTTCACATGCAGCGCTGAATCCTTCTTTCACTAGTAGTTTGTTCAAACACTCCAAGGATTTATTTTACTGCTGGTATTCAGGTTTTAAAATCAGTCCTGAATAAGTCTTGTGAGTGGGTAGAAGTGAAGCAAAATGTTGATCTTGTCTTCAGAGCTACCTGTAGAGGGAATAGGTTGTTGCTGGCCACGCAGGTATTTTATTGAACTGAAGAAAGAATATCTGACTTAACAACCTTTCTTGCCTTGCAGTTTCAAGGGAACTAATTTGGCACACCATAAAATGTTAATTTTCCAGGTGTTTCCTTAGAGGAAAGGCATGACTTTGTTTCGTTAAAAAAAAACTCTCAGGCTCCAAATTGTAACCTTTCTTTTTTTTAATTTAAAAGCGAGCTGGGGAAAGGGGGTGTCACATACAATTAGGTAGCAAAGTCAAAGTCAAAGATGGGTGACCTTCACTACACTAAAACCCTAATGGTCACACCAAGCAATAAATGATAGGGGCCTTATGAACACGGGAAAGGGTAATCAAACTGAAATACACCACCACTTTTATCTCAGCAGCAAGGGTTACAGCACTTCCTTCCGAGCACACAGCAGCTGCAGGTTGACAGGGGTGAGCTGGCTGTAGGACAGCCTGACCCTAGCCCTCTGTCCCATCTTCCTTCCCAAAAGGGGAAAAAAAACACATCTTCAAAAATTCCTTCAAAATAAGCACAGAGGTTTCAAACAAACCTCTCCCAAGTGTACTTCGGTTGCCAGAATCTCACACCCCACTAACATGCTTTGTGTCAAACGCCCCCCAAAGCAGAGGTGTCTGCAGAAGCAGCCTGTACTCTCAACAACTGGAAATGGGACTTTGAGCAGTATGTCCTTGGCACGCATAAGGCAGTAAGGTTCCTTTGGGTCTGTGCCATTTTCTCCAGTAAACAATAAGTCATGTCCAATTTCCACTGTCAGTCCTTCTCTCTAAAGAAACAATCCCCCCTCAAAAAGCTGGTCTTTAGACTTCAAGGCTGACATGGCAGGAAGATGCATGCAAAAAAATTAAGTTGGAGAACAGACAGAAAAATATGCAGGAGGGAGGGAAGACAAGTGAAAAAAACATAAGAATCACTACTTGATTATGCCTCTAGAGAAGCTGCCCTAGTAAGCACAACAACTCGATGTTACCTATTTGTATCTTATCACATCTATGTCAGCATTGCCTAATTTATTACATACTTTAATAGCCATATTTGTATTAGTTTCCGCTCCACACTGTCAACATTGCTTGCAAGATGCAGACTACAGCATTTCCCCCGTACATCAGCACCACCAATAGCCAGAAAACAGAAAACAAATTCTGAGTCTGGAGCGTACAGTAGGGCTAACAATTACCAGAACAAAGGCAGCTGAAGTTCATTTTTATTACCTCTCAAGACAAAACTGCAGATCTGGCTTTGTTATTCACGTGGACAAGATGGCAGGGACGTCACTAAGGAAACATGACAAGAACACTACAAAATATTATCTTAGCCTGTTGAGTTTTTCCAGAGGGAAACAGAATCAATCGTACTTGCAAAGAGCACGAGCACTTCAAACTGCTCAAAAAGCCTCAGATGTGGAGGAGCCGGTCCCCTGCTCTCTCTGCACACAGCTGGCAGGTGCTACACATGCTATGGCAAAGCAGAATCAAGCCTTCAAAGTAGTATCAGCACTGGTGAAAATGAGAGACCAGGGGAAGGGACAGGGAAGAGGGAAAATAAATTCATTGCCACATTAGGCTTCCAGGTATTAAAGCACAGCACAAATCTATGCTATCATCACTGCTCAGCTGGGTGCACACCACAGAAGAGGATGAGGGGATCCTTGCTTTCACAAGGTAACAGTGCCCCAGCAAAAACTGACACCAGTGAAAAACTCCACAACAAGAGTCCTTTATTTGCCCTTAAAAGAGCTAGAGTAGTCTCAGGGTAATTTCTTTTCTGTTTCATTTAGTTACTCAACAGGGATCTCTGAATCACTACTTCAGTGTTTAATTTTAGTGGTTAATTTTAAATGCTTCAATTATTGATGTCAAGCATCCCCTCAGTTTCTGTTCAGGAACAGTTTCTGGTTTTATACAGCACTGTCAGAACAAGGATCCAAGATGCACTTAACAAATACCAGCATGGCTTTTGTGACAGGAAAGGTTGCAAGTGGAGACCTGTTTCAGCAGGTCTTAATCAAATTGAGAGAGAATTACATTTAGCACAGCCTAGCTGAAGGTTGCAAAGAGGAAACAGGAATGTCCTTTTCTCTAAATTTGAGAAACACAAAGTAGGCTACTCTCTCACTCAGAGAAATCCCAGGCCAGCCATTTCTGTAAACTTTTGATGCAAAAATCAGTCACCATCCTTCCTCGCAAAGCCTTACAGATACACCTGCACTCTGTTCTTGGGCTTCCAAATACTCTTCACTTCTGGGTGTGCAAAGGTGGAGAGTCTTCCAACCCAGCTCTGCATTTCTTAGACACTACACAACCCAGAGCCACCAGCTCCCATGTCCTACTTCTCCTGAGGAACAGAAAGGGATGGTTTTTTTTTCTACCGAGCCGAAAAATCTCTTTAGTATAATTCCCCTCCAGAGGCTCACTTGCTGGTGGTCATTATCAGCTTTTAACATCGAGTCTCCTGATGTCCCCAGGCAGCTGCAGAGGCACATTAGCTTAATTCTGTAGATAGAGAGCAGCAGCAAAGATGCTCACCCCGATATGAGCAGGGAGTCCAACTGAAACAGCCAAGCCACAACACAAATCTCCTGACACATAGCCTCACACTGCTCCTTTCCATGACCACAACCTAATCCCTCTTCATTACAGAGCCATGGAGGAAACAAAATGTCACAACATATTTAAGCCTCCACAGAGGTAAAGGACAAAGACCCCTGTGGCTCACTGTGCAATAGCAATCAGTACCACTTTTCACAGTCCACTTGCAAGAAACCACTTCTGCAACTAATTTAATGCCTCAAATTTGCCTCTGCATTTAATCAATCACTGAAGCCCCAGATCATGCTGGGACAATCAGATGATGTTATCAATTTCACTGCTAATGAGCATGGAGGAACAGAACAGTTTTCAGTAAGTACAAATGGAAGTGTTAGGTGTTGTTTGCACACAGTTAACAGAGAATAGGTGCATATCCTTCCCTCAGAGGCAGATACCTGTGTCCAGAAATGACAACAGGGATCAGCAGGTCATCTGAATGTTATGATTTCCTGGAGCCAGTACAGCTGTCCCTCTAAACTAGAAGTACCACTGTTAGCAGGGTAGGCATACTGGTAGAAAAACTACATCACCAGATGTGGGTACTGGGGCTGCCCCAGAATAAAAATTCTGTGAGGTGAGATGAAAATTAGGCTTCTAAGTGAAGTCAACTACCTTGGGGCATTTGATTCAGCAATGTGCAACAGCAAGATAAAAGTAAGAACTTAAGAACATGTTGGTATCCTGCTTTTGAAGTCTATTTGTGCATTCAGGTAGCAAAAGTATTGGTAGGTGATTTTAGAAGGTTACACTTAAATTCCTACTCACGTTTCAAATGCAATTCCTCCTAAAAAAAAATTTTAAAAAATTTAACATGCTCTAAATGCTTGTTTCTAGTCCTGTTGAATTCTGGGGAAATTTTGCCAACCATGTCACAAGAACAGATGAACTGGAGAGGAGAAGGCATTTAGTTAGATGTCTGTAATCCTGCCTGTAAACCTTTCCATGCATTACTGCCCAAAGAAGCACACACTGCACAAGACAACAGGACAGCATGCACAATATTCCCCTCAGTAGGAAGGGGGCTGCATCCATCAGTCAGTGGTAGAGAGCCCCAAAGCCATCACTGATCTGCCTTCACTAGTAGTTTTGTGGCTATAATCTAAACATAATCACTCCCCAACTAGAAAATTGAAAAAAGGTTAAAGCTTCCTGGAAAATTCTCTTGGCCCCAATGTAACCACACCTTCTCATGTGAGACAGTATCTGAGAGCTTACCAGAGAAAGGAACCAACAGAAAGCAGAGAGAACTGCATTCCCTCTAGAGAGACCCTGATAGGCTTGAGAAGTGGACCTGTGAAAATCTCATGAAGTTCAACAAGAGCAAGTGCAAGGTCCTGCACCTGGGTCAAGGTAATCCCAAGCACAAATATAAGCTGGGTAGAGAATGGATTTAGTACAGCTCTGAGAAGGACTCAGGGTTGCTGCTGAACAAGAAGTTTTACATGACCCAGCAATGTGCACTTGCAGCCCAGAAAGCCAATGGAATCCCAGGCTGCACCCAAAGCAGTGTGGTCAGCAGGTCCAGGGGAGTGATTCTGCCCTACTACTCCACTCTGGTGTACTACTCCCACCTGGAGTGCTGCATCCAGTTCTGGGGCCCCCAACACAAGGACTGGACCTGCTGGAGTGAGTCCAGAGGCCATAAAGATGATCAGAGGGCTGGAACACCTCTCCTGAAGACAAGCTGAGAGAGTTGGGGCTGTTCACCTTGGAGAAGAGAAGGCTCTGGGAAGACCTTATAGCATCCAGTCCCTAAAGGGATCCTACAAGAAAACTGGTGATGGAAATTTTAAAAGGGCATGTAGTGATAGAACAAGGGGAAATTGCTTTAAAATTAAGGAGGACAGGTTNAAAATTAAGGAGGACAGATTTAGATTACATATTAAGAAAAAGTTCTTTTCTGTGAGAGTGGTGAGGGACTGGAACAGGGGAGTGGATGCCCCATCCTTGGAAGTGTTCATGGCTAGGTTGGATGGGGCTTTAAGGAACCTGGTCTAGCAGAAGGTGGTCCACGGCAGGAGGGTTGGAACTAGATGATCTTTAAGGTTCCTTCCAACCCAAACCATTCTATGATTCTCTCAAAAGAAAACAAAGATGCAGAGATGAAGAAATCCATCCAGTCACACAGCAAGCCTATGGAAGATCACAGAGCTGAAAATACAGTCTTTTTGTCCCTCCTAATACTTAAACTTAAAAGAAGCTGAGTGGCAAGGAAGCTGAATTTTCAGGAAGGAAGAGATAAAGAGAAAAAAAAAAAAAAAAAGGACCTGATGTCCCTGTCAATTAATGCCCATTACTCTTGTTTCTGAAGCCACCAGAAGGAAAATCTTGCTTATAAGAATCTATACCATCCACATCCTTCCCAGTGTAAAAGGCTCTGTGGTTTCTTGCTCTAAATATGAAAATGTTCTCTATCCTTGTACGATCCCACAGACTGAAGGGAGATGCACCATTTGATTTAAATCATCAGAAGCAAACACAAATGGTCCCTGTGGAAAGATAACCCCTTCTTCTATCTGCATCTGTCAAGTTTGGCTCATGACAGAATTATGACCCCAAAATAACATTTTAATAAGTGTTTACATGCTACCACTCCCTAAAGACTATGCTGATAAAATTCTGCCTCAGAACTAATTACGCTTCAAGACAAGGCTACCCTCAGTGGATGCGGCAGCAAAAAACGGGACAGGGATAGATCTGTCCTTGGCAAGCTGCGGGCTCCTCCTTGTGGATGTTTTTGCACAACTGCGTGCTTTGCACATACTCTTGTGAAAGGAAGGAAGAAAGCAGCTCAATTCATGTTTCAACATGTCTGGAATTTCCAGTGCCTGGGTTAGTTATATTAAAAATATGTGAATATATTAGCATGTGTCCCCTTCTCCTTCCACCCTTCAGCCCGATGGGACAAGGAGGGACAGATCAGCTGGCTGTTCACCTTGGAATCTCTCCTTGCTGTGGTGCTCAGGACCAGAGCATTGGAAAGGTAAAATCAGCAGCCATTTGACAGACCCCTTCCAACCCTACCAATTCTGTGATAATCATCTGTGCTATACAGACTGTGAAGTGGACAAGACCAGACATTATCACTGCAGGTGTTCAGGTGAGAAAACACACAGCAACACACACCTGAAGACCTGAGGGAGATATAACATCTTGGCGTTCCACATTCCCTCCTATACATTTCAGATCAGTTTCTATCTGCCCCAGACCACGGGAGCAGCAAGGAAACAGAACAAAAGTGAATGTTTCAATCTTCCCTTTTTCATCTTAATACCAAAAAAAATAGGCTTCTACTGCTGACAAAAGATCTTCAGCTTGGCAGAGATAAGAGAACTAATTAAGTCCATGCCAATACCAGCAGAGGAGCAGTTCAGCTTTTGAAATCCCTATACCAAGACTCAGACTACTTCTACAAGTAAATATTCCCACAGCAGTCCTGAAAACAGCGGGTATCTCAAGCACATCCTTGAGCTATTCTGCACACAGCCCTTCCCAAAGCAGGTGGCTTAGAGCCACAGTACAGTCCACTGTTGCACCATTATTTGCTGGGGCACCAAACATTTTAGTTGTGTGTGTGTGTTCAAGGAATGAAAAGAGCTGAGGAGATGAGTCCTCCTACAGTCAACCACATAATTCATTCAAGAAAAGCATCAGTTGGGTTTATCTTGCCCACATTAGACATCCCTGTTCTGATGGTAAGGCATATTTCCCATCTAGAACAGATACCTAGTGTACATCCACTTGCTCCTTTGCTACCATGGTTCTTTAGCTTTTCCCTCCCCTTCTTCCCTTTTATTTTCACCCCTAAACAGCTTCTCAACTTTCATTCTGCTGGTCAAATAAGAAAAGTTTGAAGTCTCTTCTTGTACTTTACGGCTGAATAGATCCAGTGGCTGTGCTGACACCTATCCTATTCCAAGTTTATTTTCCTTGAACATAGTGTGACCAGAACTATCAGATATCGATGAGATATATATATATAGAGAGAGAGAGATAAGATATAGAGATATCTCAGGATCAGAGATTAACTTCTCCAGAGCACTAATTCTTCCCTGGCTTCAGCGGGAATACCTTAACAGAAATATCCTATGCTTATTTTTAATACTAGGATGCTATGACTACATACACACTGATGTATCCATGTAGTCTTTCCCCAGTCTGCAATCTGCAAAGGAAATTCTTGTGTGAAATGGTGAATCTGAAGTCTCTGCACTCAAAAAAGCTACTATTTTATAATATTCATCTGCCACTGTATCAGCAGAAAATTGTTTCTCTTCTGCCATAAATGAAGCTTATTATTCTGGGTAACCTTCAACATTCATATTGCATTTAAAGAAATATATTTCCTTAACCGACAAGTGATTAATATAATTTTGATCTGTTTTAATTTAGAAATAGTATTTCCTGACTTCACTAATGGTTTCCGAACTCCACCTCTCTAATAGCATATCTGTGCACTCCAAAGATATTCTTTATCTTCAGCTCTGTGAAGTGTTTCAGCAGGAGCTGAAGACATTTTAGGACAGACTTTTGGCCCTTTTTGTACAACCTAGGATGAGCACCAGTACCTCTGACCAAAAGCACCCAGAACTTCATAACAAGTAGATGTCAGTGAATGCCTGGCCTCTCACCTCTCCATCTCACAACTTTCAGGAAATCCTTTGCTCTGCCTGCCCTCAGGACAAGAACTGAGCAGTAAGACAATGTTTACTCATTCTGGCACATGCAGTGTATGACATTATCAGAATTATCAGAGTATCAGCCCACAATGCATGCTGTTCATGCTGTATTTGTTTACCTGTACAGAACCTACACCACACTTGGCTCTAAAACAGTCACATGAAAAATCACCCACTAACCACAGAATGGGCAGAACTGCAGCAGTGCAGAAAGTACCTCAGCCTAAGCTTAGGGCTGTCAGAAATCATTACAACCGCAAAAACATATTTTCATGAAGATACAAAGCAGTAACAATCCTTCAGTTTGGACTTTTATGCTTTAAAGATCTTTATCCAAAATTCAAGCCACTACCCTAAGTAAGTATAGCAGCACACATCCTTAGACAACCTGAGAAGGATTAACAAGAGCTCTAAAAATAGTTATTTATTTTCTGAGATGGCTGTGTAGTCTGTAATTATAACTTTTTCCTTCATCCTACAGGCTCATAAGACTCTCTGCCTTGGCTATGTAATCTGAACGAAAAAGACTGTTTCATCTAGCGATCATAAGAAATAAATAAAAAGCTTGCTACAGCAGATGAGACAGCCCTTCGGCTGTGTAACGTTGCCATCTAGTGATGGTCTCCAGATGTTACACACGAAACATCCCACCCCGTTCTGCTCAAATCGCCTGGCCTTATCCTGAATCACCAGGGAATCTCATATCAGACACTTCATCCTGGCCGGAAAGTCGGTCAAACTGATTTGTAACAGTGTTCTAGAGCCATCTTTTCTACATATATCATAAAACAATAGATTAGTTTGGGTTGGAAAGACCATAAGGTCCAACACCCCTGCAATGAGCAAGGGTTATCTCCAACTAGATCAGATTGCTCAGAGCCCGTGTAACTTGACCTTGAATATTTCCAGGCATGGATGAGGCATTTGCCACCTCTCTGAGCAGCCTGTTGCAGTGTTTCACCACCCTACTCATCAAAAAAAATCCTTTAATCTAAATGCACCTTCTTATAGTTTAAAACCATTACCCCTTCTCTTATTGGAACAGACCCTGCAAAAATTTTGTGCCCAAAAAAAAGTTTGTCCCCATATATATTCACTGCATACATATGTGTGTATATATATATATATATATATATCTTCAGGGTAGATAGATACAAACTAAATGTTGCCTCCTAATCCATCGACCAAAGGAGATTTTGTTTATCCTACTTAAGGCTCTAAGTTAATGGTGATCTATAAAGAGAGGGATAATAGAAGAAATTGCCCAGAAGTCAGAAGTGAGGATAACTACTGGAAAAGAGAAAACTTGCACCAATGCTTATTCCATATTCAGATTTGAAAATTCAACAGATAATCATTCACTATGATTAACCTTGGCTAGGGAGCAGCTTTCCCACAACAGGAATAATACAGTTACCCAGGATATTAAAAAGGAGGATAGGGGAGGGCAGTGGGCAACAATAAAAACAAACACCAAGTCAAGAAATACAACCCAGGAAGAACCTTTAAGAATGAAAGCACACCCAAATCCATTCAACACTGAGAGCTTTGAAATACCTGGCAGTGTCTGCAGCAGGCAGACTGAGAGGCAATATTTGTGTGTACTGGCTGTGTACCAGCATCACAGGATGTTTTAAAAGGCAGATTCTCACAATTACTTCTACCCTCAGGTCTTCCTATGTCTGGCTCAGGTGGTGGTCAATGGGAAAGATCAATGGAGTTTAAGAGACTCAATATAGGCCACTCAAAAAATTTGCTGTTAATCTAAAATTCTGCTGTGCCTGTGTAAACAGCAGATCTAAAGAGCTTCAGAGGGAGAAAACGAAAGGAATCACCGACTTACTGCCCCCAGGTACTCCCAAATCCTGAGTTGCTACATCATTGCACTTTCTTTCAATAAAAATAATAATAATAAAAATCAGGGGGAAAAAAATTGAAAGTAACTTAAAAACTGAAGTGAAATGAAGCAGCAAGGTTTTACATTTGTTCCTAAGACATGGTTCAAAATATGCTGGAAGGAGTCAGAATTAGAAAGGCCAAATTCTCAAAAAAAAAAAAAAGAAAAGCATAAATTAGTTGCAAGTCCAAATCATCAAAATAAAATTACTCAAGACAGAAAAGCATTAAATGTACACAATAGTACAATGATATAGATAAAACAATGAAAGGCTGTTCACCCGATATCTTGTTCTTCTCGACTTTTTGACAAGTCAAATACTGTCACATTTAGCACTTTCCTGTGTATTTCAGGAGATAAGGTCTAATTTTTCATCCTTTTGGGGAAGCCTCACACCAAAATGTCATGAATAATTAATGAAATTTTTGTAAACTCTCGGCAGAAAATCCATCTATAGGGCCAGTTGTGTGTGCTATGAGGCTCCTAGTTCTCCATCCTCTCCTCTAATTTGAGCACTTACAGTGAGAGAACAAGTATTCTTAAGAAATAAATCAATAAAAAATCTAGAGGAAAATAACCTGTGCAAAAAAAAAAAATCATCCATCTGCCTTTTTAACAAAGACGTACTGAAGAGATCTGTAATTATCACCCAAGAAAATGCACACTGCCCACAAAAGACAAGTACCCTGTAGACAGCACTGCAACAGCTGCAGATATTTATGTGGTTTTCTCTCCATTTTAAGTACATATATGCCATAAAAAATTTTATCCAAACATGGATCATGAGCTGATGATTGCCCACTTTCTTGAGCTGGGGAAAGATGTTCATTTAGAACAGACTTCATGAATTATCCTCCCTTCACACATTTTTACACTTCTCTGTTTGAATACTGTTCTGTTGATAGCATTTTTAGTTCAACTTTGATGTTGTAAGAGAGATTCAGAAAACTAGCAAGTGCTATTGGCTGAGGGCCTAATTCAAATATACAACAGAGATTGACTACAATGTTTTTTACAGCTTTCTGCTCCCAAGCACAGAACTCAGTAGAATTGGTTTTCAGCTGCATTTTAATCATTATTTACTCCCATTTATATTCTCACAGCTGAGTGGGTTCTTTCTTTCAAGCTGTGTTTTTGGACAAACCAAGTCCATATTTTAGATTCAACACTCACTAAAACGCAGCCAGAAAATAAAGACCAGAAGTGACGCCTGCCTCCTCCCAGCTACAAATCTTAACCACTAAACCACAAACACAGACACTCCAGACAGAACTTTAAAGCTTACATACCACATTAAGCAGCAAAATTATCCCTTCTCTAAATGTAATTAAAAAGAAATCAGTCACACAAAACTCTGTTTTGTAGGGTATCTCCTACAATAGACCAACTCCATGAGCACTTGCAGAATCAAGCAGCCCACAAGCCAGAGGCAGAAGAGGACTTTCATTCCTGTGCCTGCAGAGTTCAGACACTATTTAATACCTGAGGTGCTTCACTTGCCAAGAAAATTATAATCCCTGACATGTGCAGAGTGAAGACACTTCAGTCAAGCAAAGACGCCCCTACATAAATTAGAAACCTCTAGGCTCTAAATACTATCTAAACAAAACTCTTTGGGTCGTCATTTAAGAATCAAGGACCTGAATTTATCTTAAATCGAAAGTCAAGCATATAGATTCTAACTTGCACTTGGTCTTGTTTCTACCATCTTTCCATGCAATTAGCCTTGAGCTGCCAGGGAGGTTCCTAAACTCTGTGGGACCACTAATACAGTAACCACAGTCAGAAGTTCCAGAAGGAACATGCAGAGAGAGATGAAAGTGGAATGACCCCACAGCAATCAGAAAAGAAAACCATTCACATGCAATGGTATTAATCTATAGCCACATCTGCAAAGATGCATGCCTCAAAATTGCTTCTCTTGCACTAACAAGCCTGCTATGGAGATAGATTGACAAAAAACTTGTGAGCCATCTTATCCTGTATCTGTTGCTGTGCTTTGCAGGTTTTATGGCCATCAAACAATGCCCTTTTCTTTCTGTAATTGGGTCTGCTCAATACTTCACAATCATTTTTATTCTCTGTCTCTCTGGAGTGTTAAAAGGATTTAGACTTTCACTCAGGAGAGAAATTAAACCTCTAATTAGACCAGGTGTGCCTAGAGCTGCATTCCACAGGAAACCTAAATAATTCTAATTTCATTTTACAAATTTATAAATCATTAGAAGGCAAAACCTGTAAATAGGAATTAGTCAGGAGCTTAAAACTGTACTGAAACACCAGGAACGAGTGCATGCTTCCCACGCTGAAAATATCCCACAAAGCATTAAACTCCTGCTCCAAAGCTCACTGGAATTAGTGAAGAGAGATCCATAGGGGTTTGGATCAAACCTGAACTCGGCAGGCATACAATGTTTAACCAGATAGAGCTGCCCTGGCTTGACAGAAAGCTCAGGACCTGCAGGTTAGCTCACCCAATGAGTTATCTGAGCTTCCCAAGGCTCATGCAGAGGCTTTGCATAAAGGATGAAAGCACAAGTAACGCTGGACGTGTGGTCCTAAGTGCCTCTGAGCAAGAAACAATCTGCCCGCAGCTCAGAGAAAATTAAAGCACAAAAGAAGAAACAATTTGCTTAAGGTCACATAGGAGAATCAGAATTTCCATACACGTCATCTGAATCCCATTCTTGCGGCTCATCCCCTCACTCTGAGCCCTGCCTGCTGCATTGGAAGGCTGCACTTAAACCTGCCTCCCTGGATAACACTATTGGTGCTGAGAAAAGCAGGTCTTCCTTAGTTAAACAGACATCAAACTCACTCTCTGCAAGGAAGAAAAGGTTATGCTGATAGTTCTGAGCAGAAAGATCTGTGGAAGAAAAGGTTATCCTGATAGCTCTTCTGAGCAAATGGATCTGTGGGGAAAGGTTAGAGCAAATGGATCTGTGGGGAAAGGTTACCCACACCTGTATCAAAAAGTGCTCAAAGGGCAGGGCTGCTTGTATCTCAACAGGCATTTCTCTGCTATTTGTTGGATTGCTTGACTGTCCAAGAAAAAAATCTCGTGTGGAAATCAAATAAATGGCATTTATGGTTCATCCATGCAAATATAAAAAGATGAAGCCTGCTCACGTTGAGAAAATCATTGGATGCTTAACTGACCAATCATGGAACAAGTGCAGGCACATCAGTAATTAAAAAACAAAAAACAAACAAACAAAAAACCACCACCAAAAAACCCCACCTAAATTCCACTTCCAATAGCAAGTGAACTTTTCTAACATTGGTTCTGAGCATATACTATTTTCCCTAGGACCTCCCTCTCCTTAACTCACTCATAAATCCTCCCCATGGAAAACTAGGCATAACAGCTACCAGGCATTGCAAAATACCAAAGGGAAAAAACAAAACAAAACAAAACAGTAAAAAAGGTGACTTCAAGAATCACATGACAGCTAAGGACAAAACAAGTGACTTGTAACAACCAAGGAAATACAGTTGATTAAAATGAGACTTGGATCCTAGTATTTTGGACAGACTTTGACATGTACAAGAAAGGAAATACTGTTAAAAACAGCTTTCAGAGTCAAACACGTTTTTACTATTAATTCAAACAGGAAAACTAATCTCTCATTGAAGACAGATTCCACATTTCAAGTTTGCAGCAGCCCTTAGCTCTTCTTCTTGCAGTAACTTTAGCTAATGATACCACATTTGCTCAATTTACCTAGTTTTTATTAAATGACACTCAGCACAGAGTCCAAGGCTGCAGCCATGATGCAATTCTAAAATTTCTTTCTTAGAAAAGAGCAGTGACTGGAAATTGATGAAGGTTGTTTATCTGGTTCAATTTTAAAAACAACTCAAAGCAGATATTTTCACTACTATCCATCATCTTCTGTATTAGCCACTGAGATTAGTGCAGATGAAGTATAGCTTCTAGCCCACCTTTCTAGCTTATTACTCACAGGAGTGATCTTATTTATTTGAAAATAATGAATTTTTAAACTTTTCATAAGATAAGAGTAGGAGACAGGCCTAGTTGTATCTAATGATTTTTCACTCTCCAAATTACAAGGTAAGATTCTGTAATTCAATTCTATCAAGTAGATGGTGGGGGAGTATTCTATAACACCACACAAGTCTTTGTATGATCCTGATTTCCACGTGAAAAAGATTCCACACACGTTCTCAAGATATTGTAAAAAAATATATATACATACATATGCATATATGCATGCTTTCTAGCAAGAATATGGTTAGAATATTCCACTGCAATTACAGATATATGCATTTGGAAAGTTGATAAGCTTTGGACTGCCTGGCCCCCTGAGCAAAAGAGCCATGAGTGTGGGAACAGTGACTTTCCATTTATGAAGGCTGAAGCTGTAAGGGACCAGCTGTATCAGCTGAATGTTCTCAGGTCCTTGGGGCCTGATGGAATTCATCCCAGAGTCCTGAGGAGCTACTGAAGTTATGGCAGGACTTCTCTCCATCAGGTACCAAAGGTCTTGGGAGTCTGGGGAGGTGCCTGCTGACTGAAGCTGGCCAAAGTTATTCCACATCCTCTTACAAAGAAGAATGTGAGGGAAGACCCAGTGAACTCCAGACTTGTTAGTCTAACCTCAGTACCTGCAACCATTATGGAGTACCAGATTCTACTGGGTACTATGGAAGGGCATTTGAAGAATAATCAGGCACTCATCAGGCACAGTTAACATGGGTTTGCAAAGCAAAGTCTGGTTTAACCCATTAGACTCCCTCCTATGATAAGGTCACCTGCCCTATGGATGAAGGGAAAATGGTGGATGAAATTTTTCTGGATTCTAGGGTGGCTTTTGATACTACCCCCCCTCACAGCATCTTTCTGGAAAAGCTGTCCAGCTGTGGGATGAGCTAGTTCAGGGTGTGGGGTGGGGAAGAACTGGCTGAAGGACAACACTCAGAGGGCTATACCAGCATGTTCCTCAGGGTTCAACTCTAGAGCCAGTCCTGCTCAATATATTTACCAACAATCTGAATGCAGGAGTTGAGTGCACCATTAACAAGTCTGCTGATGATACCAAACTGGAGATGCTGCTGACTCTCCGGGGACAAGATGCCTTGTGGAGGGATCCAGACAGGAGCATTGGACCATGATTAATGGGCTGAAATTGAACAAGATACTAGATTCTGCATCTAGGATGGAGTANCCCCTCACAGCATCTTTCTGGAAAAGCTGTCCAGCTGTGGGATGAGCTAGTTCAGGGTGTGGGGTGGGGAAGAACTGGCTGAAGGACAACACTCAGAGGGCTATACCAGCATGTTCCTCAGGGTTCAACTCTAGAGCCAGTCCTGCTCAATATATTTACCAACAATCTGAATGCAGGAGTTGAGTGCACCATTAACAAGTCTGCTGATGATACCAAACTGGAGATGCTGCTGACTCTCCGGGGACAAGATGCCTTGTGGAGGGATCCAGACAGGAGCATTGGACCATGATTAATGGGCTGAAATTGAACAAGATACTAGATTCTGCATCTAGGATGGAGTAACACTGAGCACAAGTATTAATTGGGAGGGGATAGCAAGCAGCACTGCAAAAAGGGATCCGAGGATGGCTGGCAGCAGCTCAGTCTGAGTCAGCAAGGTGTGCCCTAGCAGCCAGGAGGGCAAACTGCACCCTGGGGTGCCTCAAACAGCATCATCAACCAGTCAAGAAAGGTGGTGATTGTCCCACTGAATTCAGTATTGGTGCAGCCTCACCTTGAATACTTGGGCAATTCTGGGCCCCACAATTTAAGAAGGATGTGAAGGTCCTTGAGTGCATCCAGAGGACAGCAACAAAACCCGTGAAAGGACCAGAAGGAATGTCCCATGAGGAGCAGCTGAAGGCTTTGGGCTTGTCTTGTTAGGAGCAAAGGAGGCTGAGGGATGACCTCACTGCTCTCCACTGCTTCCTGAGGAGGGGAAGGGGAGAGGGAAGCCCTGAGCTCTTCTCCCTGGTATCCACCGACAGGATATATGGAAATGGTTCAAAGCTGTGCCAGGGGAGGTTAGAAAGCACTTCTTTACCAAGAGGGTACTCAAACACTGTAGCAGGCTTCTAGAGAGATAGTCGACGCCCCAAGCCTGTCAGTGTTTGAGTCATTTGGAAAATGCCCTTAATAACATGCTTTAACTTGGCCAGCCCTGAACTGCTCAGGCAGTTGGTCTAGATGATTGTTGTAGGTACCTTGCAACTGAAATAGTCTATTCTAAGATGGCTGCAACACATGTATATGATTTTTATTTACTAAATATATTGATTAGGATCTCTGTGCAAGCCTGATTTTGCCTGAGGTTATGTGGTGTAGGGCTATGGAACTGGTCCTCTATATGCCAAGCTGCATCCCAGTGGCTTCCTAAAGCTCCAGTGCTGGAAATTATTGCCAAAAACCTGGCGTGATCCCAACTGAAAGTGTTTCAATATTAGTATTACTAAATGTTTCTAAATAAAATCATGTAGCCATAAAAAAAAAATGGATAAGGGAAAAGGAGAGAAGGTCTGTAGTGCTTTTTCTGTTGAAGGCATCTCACAAAATTATTGAAGCTCAGACCCATTTGAAGGTTTCCATAAACACTTAAGATAGCAATGGCATTTCATAATAGGCAACTTCACAATAAAACTGTGCTGACATAAAGAAAGCTCCTTCAAGAACTGACTGGACATAAGTTACAACTAGTTGTGCAGTATATGTGCTGGTCTTGCACACCACACAAAGCCTTTGAGGAGTGCTGCAAACACAGCACAGCAGGGAATGACTCCATGCAGAGAAATGCTCAGAGGCTGCCTGGGCGTGCAACTTTTCAGCACTACCCAAGAATATTTTGTGCTAGCATGAAACATGCTGCCTACTTCCTCTGCTGTGGACCCATAAGCCCTGATCCACTCTTGTTTGGAAAAGTCACATGGCACAGATGTAAGCACAACTGAGAAGGGCAGTCACTGGTTTTAAGACCTCTGGCAGCATCCAGTAAGGTGGCTTGTCCACAGAAGGCTGCCAGAAAGTAAACACAGCCTCAAGATATATACAGGGAAACATACAGGAAAAAGTGCTGCCAACTACTTGGATCAGGAACACAGCTTAACAAAGTCACTGCCAACAACTTTACAGGGGCCCACTGTGGGCTCTGTGGCTCTTCATCTCAGGATAACTTTAAAAAACCTAAACAACTCCTTTTATAGGTCATTGTGAAAAGCCTAGAAATATTGGACTTTAATATGAATCCCTAAACCCCTGCTATTGTTTAAGAAGAAAAATAGTCCAAATTCAAACTCCTACACTTTTTCACTGTACCGTAAACAGAGGAGTTACTCATTTTCTTTGAGTCAGACATCTGAGAGCTCAGTCATATAATGCGCTGATATAGAAGATACACCACTTACTTCATCTTGCTCAGCATTGTACACACAGGGAAACAACTTGGAATTTGAGAGCCTCCTACTGGCAGCCCCTCAGTGTCTTCAAATTACAGTCCACGCCAGAGATAAACAGAGAGGAGGAAGGCAAGGACTGACCCTGCAATCAAAATGAAGTTTACAGACTGGCATTAGCACTCTGAGACTTTGTCATAACCCACAGAATCCACATAAATGCATATTCACACGTTTCCCATTTTAAAATGCATAAACAAAACACTTTCTAGTGCTCAATACTTCACCTCATGCCAGACGGCAGAAGTACTTCACAAAGCAATTTGTGGCATTTTGGAGGGTTTTGTGCAGATCAATAAACACTGGAGTTCAGTTACACTTAATTTCAAAAGGTCAGCAAGCCTTTTACATTCTTCCAGAAAATCACCTGTTCTTAGGATCTTTATCTTGTTCAAAAAAAAAAAAAACCCATACCTCACTCCATGCCTGTGACAAAACAAGGTTTTAGTAATCCTTGATATTTGGCAATACACATGAAAGCTACGTCAAAACTACATTTGAACCCCAAGAAACATCTGATCCCTTAAGCCACAGGAACAGCAAATACTTTTACAAACTTACAAAGCAATTGCATAAGCAATCTGAAGGGAAGAACCACCCGTACTTGACTCAAGGAAGAATAATTAGAATTATATCAACTACAGAAAGAAATATAACTATACCAGAATTTTTTCAGTACCATACATCTGATCTTTAGCTCAATAAATTGTTAGGGGTAAGACAGAAACTTTTATCAGGATGAATGCTCTCCCTCGAGTCTTGTAAATTCCCCAAAACCTAGAGTAACCTGATGCCATGCGTAACCATGTAGGGGCAATTCCAATATTTCTGAAAGACAGCAAAAAATATCCTTTGAAGATAAACTACAGAAATAGGAGTTTCTGTCACCATAAACCTTAAGTCTCATACATCATTAGATTACAAGGAACAGAAAGAAAACGTAAAGTACTTTTAAAAAGCTATGCAAGGTCTTCAATAAAAAGATCAGTATAAGTCAAACTTATTTGATGAATAGCTAATGCAGGGATGACTGAATGTAGGGCTCTCTACATTTTTGCTTTCTACTGTATGAAAAACCTCACAGAAGGTGAGGCATTTTGTACAGCAGACTGGAGGAAAATGTTTTAGAATAATCCATTTGAGGAAGGAGGAGAGAATGAACTCTTTCCCTCTTTTTAATATTTAGTTTCACTTAAAAGTCTGAGAAGAAGCCCATAGCTGCTGTGCCAAGCACTCTACCATTGTGGTAAAAGAACTGGGTTCTTTACCCTCCATTCACCCTCATTAACATTCTGCAATGCTTCATATGAAAGATGCTTGCACTAAAATATATGTTATTTTACTAAATGTCTCCATGCTTACCAGGTAAGAGAAGTTCTCAGCACTGGCAGAGCAGCTCTCAATCAACTGGTGCCTGAATCTGTATCCTGAGTACAAAAGCTCTTTCTTCAAGTGAGCATGGTTAAAACTCTGCATCTGCATTTCTCAGCTGACCACATTATTGAAAACAGGACAAACCAATCCCAGATATACCTGTGTTTTAAGGCACTGAACATTTGGACTCTTCCTAGCTAGGGATCTGGGGGATTATATTTCAGGGAACATGTAGTGATCACTTCCATCCAGAACCTGACAGAACAGCTGCAGCCCACAAGGACAAAGGAGCCCAGACCAAAGGTGAGAAGGAGAAAAGGCAGTCTCAAGCTTTCAAGAGGCAGTCCATACAACTATTTCCTGAAGGACTTTGGGGATCACCCATCTTAGAACAGTCATTTGTCTGGAGGGAATATTTTACCACCATTTGAGATCAAGGGGGTTGGTGGGTGAAGGGGACCACGGCTAATGGACCTCACCCAAACAGCCTCCTAATAGAAACATTCTTATGGTGCAGGGAGGACACCCATCAAGCCTACAGAGGACCTGCAACTAAGCCTCTTCTCACATGTTTTTCAGAATAAGGATTTATTTAAACAAGTGTTTCCTTAAAGCAGGGTATTAAGCAGTAGAAAAAAAATCAATAGAAGCATTTATCAGGAAAAGACAAAAATCAGTTACTCTTGATTCAAAATGAACACCATGGAGAAAACTAGGTTCAAAGTGCATCCTTCTGTTCAAGCAGAATTAGAATTTGTAGTGGAAAGTTGTGTAATATAATTTGCTAACTCTTAGCACATCTTTCATCATCAACCTACAATCTCCCTACAATTTAAATGTTATCAAATTGTATTAGCAGTTACACACACCAACAAAAGTCAGTAAACTCTGTGCTGGAGATAACTGTCATTTAGCTGGTCAATAAACAGTAACTACAACAGTTTCAGATTTGTTTGGAGATTAACACAACTGATAATGAGAAGTTTACAAGACTGCAAAAATTGTTTTTTAACATACGTTCGTGTAAAAAATAATAGTAACGACATACCCTGAATACACACACAACCTTGGAACATGCAACTTACAGTGAGAGAAAGTCTTCTATAGTGTGAACAGACTGGTGAAGAAATGCTGCTAACCCTGACTTTTTTTTACTACATTTTTAACTCACTGACACCTATCTTTTTTTTTTTTTTTTTATCATTGCCTACTCTGTTCTTTTCCTTGTCTCCATCTTGCTAATCCCTTCACTTATCCCTCCTGAAGTAACTGGCCTGAGGTGATTAATAAACCTTCAACACCTGCAGGTTGCAGCACTGGGCTCACCTCTTCAGCAGGCCTTCCCTAGAGGACCACAGGTGAGCAGGGTTTGTGCTGTTGGATAGATTCCCTGGAAAAAAACTGTGGGGAAAAAAATGACACTTCAGAAGTTGAGAAATGACAGGTGCTCCCAGACTTCTACAAAATGCTGGCAAATCTTGGTGTTCTTTTATCTCTTCTGTCCAGAAGAGTTGCAGAGACAGCACAGGCTAGAAATGACACTGCAAACTAGAGATTAACCCACCCATTCTCCCTCTGGGCACCAGTGCCAAAGCGCCATCAAAAGCAAACAAATCACTTCTTGTCCACACACAGGAAGGACATTGACCTCTTAGATGAGTCCAGAGAAAAGCCACCAAGTTCAGACCAGAGGACAGAGCACTTTCCCTGTGAGGAAAGGCTGAGAGAATTGGGATTGCCCGGCCTGGAGCAGAGAAGGCTTCAGAGTAACCTGATTGCAGTTTTCTACTCCCTGAAGGGAACTTACAGCAAAGATGGGGCATGACTATTTACAAAAGCATGAACTGACAGGACATGGGGGAATGGGTTCAAATTGAAAGAGAGTAGGTTTAGATGAGATATTAGCGAACAAAATATTTACTGGGAGGGAAGTGAGGCACTGGAACAGGTTGCCCAGTGAAGCTGTGGATGCACCATCCCTGGCACCATTCAAGGGCAGATTGGATGGGGCTATGAACAACTTGGTCTAGGTGGAAGTATCCCCTGCCTGTGGCAGGGGGTTTGAAACTAGATGATCTTCAAGGTCCCTTCCAACCCAAACATTCTACAATTCTATGGTTCTATGATTCTATGATTTTCCTATATTTTCTGTGCTGCTTTAGGTGTGTCCACACTGGCACAGAGCAGGTGGCACAAGGCAGTCATAAAAGCCATGCTGTGCTTTCTTGCACATGCCAGAATGGATATTGTCAGATGGATTAGGATACAACAGAGGTTGAAAGGTACAGAACAGTTGAATAAAGAGGTCTTACCAGAACTGTACAACTGGGTAGCACAGAATTTTTTAGCAATCCTCAGAAACCTTTTACTACCATTCATCTGTCAGAAATTGCTTTTTTTCAAATTTCTCCAGCCTCCTTTCATTTCATAAATAAAATACATTTATTTTCCAGCAGTCCTGTTCCTAATACTGAGATACATGGAAATGATGGAGATGGGGCACTGCTCTCATAGCCAGCATGTGTAAGACAGACAGGCAAAGGAGTCCGCCCAGATGAATGTTACTCTGCGGGCAGAAGTTTCCACTTGACCTGAGAATCATATTGTTTTCATGCCTATATGTCCATATATTTTTATTCTCCCATGCCAGAACCAGCAGATGGACATTTCTCAGTATCCCTGAGGACCTCTGACCTCACGTGCCTGCCTGACATGCACCCATAGGATTGCTGTCCACACCAGGCACAGCAGCAGCAGCCATTTCCACTTGAGAAATAGAGCACAATGCAGAGTTCAGTGATTAATGAACGTACTACTGCAGAGTACAAAGGACCAGTAAGTTCCTTCCCTCCTGCTCCTCAGCTCCCATCTCCCAATAGCATGTATGTTGGCCCAGTCAGTCACAGTCACTCTGTCTTGCCTGACTAATTTTGATTGTGCAAGAGTTTCAACAGGAGAGGAGCCTCTTTATATCACAGGAGTCTACAACTTGGCACTTTTGATCTGTCTTGGGAGACACAGGTTTGATTCCTCCATCTGCAGAAGGAATTAAAGTTAGGAGTAAGATCCCACTATAAGGTCGTTCCATAAACACAAGAAGGGGACACTGGCATCACCACTTTGGTTAAACAAAGAGAGAGGACCAGTCCCTGCTGCTTTTTTGTTTTGTGGGGTGGGGAATAGCAAAAAAGGGGATGCATCGATGTCTGACCTCCCTCTGAAATCTACCTGAAGGAACCTGAGATTCTATTTTAAGGAAAGCGGTGTAAAGAACAAAATGAAAAGTCCAGTATGTTCCTCATACCCTGTAACCACTGCCAGTACCTAGATGTTGATGGCTTCATTCTCAGGGCTGCTGCCTTGAAAGTAGAAGTGATGAAATTACATATAACTAGAGAGACTTTGCTGTCCCCCAGGATCTTCCTCTCTCCTGTAATGCTGCAAAAATATAATGGGCTTTTTCATCTGCACAGAGAACGGGTTGTCACAATACAAATAGTAATCTGACATTTGCAGGGCAGGATCATGCTATGTTTTGCTGAAGGGCATTTTGATAGGTCTTTTCATGTACTACTCTCAACTGAACCTGGTAATCAAACAGATGGAACAAAATGAGCACTTAGTGACTAAACCAGTGCCGGCCCCTCAGCAACCCAACTGTGTTCACATGGCACGAAAAACCAGCACAACATTAAATCCCTCCTGTTCCCCTCAATAGAAAAAGACCTGGAGCATTTTCCAGTATACAGGGGAGAGCACTTAAGAGGTCAAATTCATCCCCAACAGACTGATGCCAGTGCCACAGCAGCAGCTGATTCTAAGGAGAGTATTTATCTGAGAACAGAATGTGGCACTGCTCTCTTCTTCTATTTAATTTCAGGTAACATTTATGGTACACAGAAGGAAAAAATACATGTTTTTTTGCTGTAACAATCCCCAGCATCTAGCTCTGCTCTCCAAAGATAAATATAGGTCAAAACTTCCTCCCCAACTTCAAATCAGCTCCCAATAAAGCATTAATTGTATGATGCTCTTATGCAAAAATTAGAAAAAGATGGCCCCAAAGACATCAAGCACATATCCCCATAAGATGGTTCACTCATATTTAAGGGGCCAAAAATACAAGTCAATTTTACTGAATACATGGCCAATTATTCACAGCATCTGAATTAACATAATTAACATTATAATGGATTTCTTCAAAAGGGAACTAGTATAATAATTATACAAGGCATTCTAAATGGGAAACAAAGCCAACTACAAATTTCAGAAGTTATTTTATGCGAATACTGTAGCTGCAGCATTCTGAGAATTCCATTGTAAGCTGAATTGTCCATTTCTGATACTATGAATAACTGCATGCCCATTTATTTCTAATAACCTATTATTTATGTGAAATTTCTTTTGTCCTTCTAAATGCTATGAACCCATTTAGAGAAACCACCTACATGACAACTTACCAATTATCCTTATAAAATGTTGCATTGACTTGGATTAGGCACACATACAATTAAATGCCAACTAACTGTTGTGTTCTTAGAAGTTAGCAGAAGTCCATGAAACCCAGCAATAATAGAACATTGCATTTAATTCTAAACAAGTTTTTCTAAAAGAAGGTGATTTATATATAATTACCCCAGAACACAATAAAATTGCACTCAGTTTGTCATTAAAAAGATTAGTGAGTGCAGGTATCAATATTTAATGTGCTAATAACAAGTGCCATTTTCCAGACCATCCCCAAACAAACTCATTCACTGCTTAACTCTTCCTGTGCACCAATACTGCAGACACTCTCCCATGTACACCCATGAGCAGCTCCGTGATGCCATGCATTTATTCACCCTGCTCATGACATTTCACAAATTGGCTTAGAGTTGGCAAGTTGGATTACTTGCAGTTATTGCATCCATACTGTGGGACACCACTTTCCTCTGGGTCACACTGCTGAGCATCAGTGTCACTCAGAGGGGCTGGCCCTTGCTGATGTGGGTCCTCAGAACTGCAGTAATCATGGTTCCTCCCAGAATGGAGCTTTTGAAAACTCCTTTTGTGTCTTTAAGCTCACCATAAAACTGCTGTAGCATCTCAGTAGCTCCTGTGGCCAAGACACTATGCCTGGCACTGCCTCAGGGACAGCAGGGCAGCTGTGGGGTGCAGTGGGACCTGCCAGGGGTGATATGCTGCCACATGTGGGTTACAGACTGAGCAAGCAGGATTCAGTCCTGGAAGCCTCCACACCTTCTGAAAGACTGTAGCATAGCTGTACTTGACCTATGGATTGTCTCTTCCTCTGATCCTCAATTATTTAATGCTGGACTCGGAGCAGTTTTCCTTCTGAAGCAAACTCAGGCTACTTCTGTTATCGTTGTTCTGGAGGGTCTGCCGTGCCAGCAAACAGCTATTTACAGCATTTAATAATGATATTTATTCTACTCATTACATAGTCATCTTTCTATATTCATGCATTTCTCTTCTCTTTCAGTGCCACTGGCCTTCCAGCAAACAATTCATTTGTGGACAAAGCACTTGTATGGCCCTCAAATTGTAAACTATTCAAAACATGGACAGTGAAAAACAACACAAGAGAGACCTGGAGGGCCTGACCAGAAACTGTCCAGAAACTGTGAAATCACCCATGTATAAAATACACTGTCTGTCTCTTGTGCTTCAGATTGCTGAGTTAAAATGACAACAGTCAGGACATGGGGGCTGGAGAGACATAAAATGGCCTGCAAAAGCAATTAAGTGCCATAGAGAAATCTGGACTTCATAAGAACAGAAGATTGTTTACAGCCCTGTTTACTCCTGACCATGAATATTGTGCTTTGTGTCCAACAAGGACTTGAGCAAATCCCAGCACTTGGACACATTTGTTTGTCTGCTGAGACTCTGGAGGGCACAGACACTTCCCACTGGCACCATTGTGCAGGTGGCTTTCCTGAGGCTTTCTGCTCCAAATTATGATCTCCAGCCATATGGGGAACACACTCATCAAACACATACAGCCTTCAGAGCTGATCTCCCTCTGTACCCTCTTGTTTTTATGTGGTCCTGTTCCCCCACATGCCCTTATGCAATGTTTTTTCTCTCTCTGGCAAGAACATGGTCAGGTTTTACTGCTAGAAAAACCCTTAGGAGTTTGGGATTCAGATAGAAAGGGGAATGTACTGTGCTTTTCACCACCAAGTGACCCCAGGCAGGCTGGGACCCTGTCACCAGGAAGGGAACAGACTCCCAGCTGTGTCTGCCCCAGCTCCAAGAGCTAGGCTTCATTTTTCCAACACGGAGAACAACTTCTCTCACCTTTAAAAGCCAGCCATGTAGCACAGGACAGCCCAAGAGAGAAAGATCCTGCAGCAGGAGAGCCCCAATGCAGTGTACTGTGGCAGCCATGGAGTTTTCCCACTGCTCCCAAGGCAAGGAGAGAGGGGGTTTCCCACTGCAGCCTCCTCCCAGTGTGGCAAGGGCCCTGGGTTCACACCTGACATGACACGGCCAGGTGTACCCACCTGGATTTGCAGGGATGGAGGTGCACGGAATCCCAGCCTCCATGAGGTCTCACCACATCTGTTGTTCCAATAGCTGTCTGTCAGAAATAAATGAGAAATAAAGGAGAAAACCAGTATTTTTGGTTGGTTGTTGGTTTGGGGTTTTTTGGGGTTTTTTTTTGTTTGTTTTTTAACATTTATTGGGATGTATGTCTAATGCCTAAGATTAGTATTTCATTTTTTCCTCTGAATATAAATACATTGCCTATGGATATATCAGAAATACAACTATGAGTTATTTACCTGCTGGGGCAATACTAATGAATATTCTAGCACTGAAAATGGCTTCACTGGCTTGTAAAATATAAAACAGCAGGGAATTCACTGGAGAGCCCACAAGCATATGTCAATAAACTTAAATTATTCAAGTACACAAGCCTCCCAAGACACCAGCTTCCCAGCCCCCTTTCATTTCCTGACTGTTCCTGACTGCCTCACATTTTGAGCTAAGAAAAAGACTAATTTTCTGTCTTCCTCAAGCCTATAGAGTTTTTGCAGAAGCCAAACAATCATATGAAAAACCTTTAGGTCAGATACAAACTGAATATTTTATTGGCTAATACTTCATATATGCAATTGACACGCATTGCAGAGTGCAATAGCAATACAGGACAATTGTATCTGAGACCATAAACACCTGAACATAAATTATATTTAACCAGAGTGCTCTAGCAATGCACTCAGACACAGCACTGATACAATGTGCTCTCATTCAGAATGTTGCTGTTCTTTGTTTCTCTCCTCTACATCAATCCTGTCAATATTAACATCTGTAACAATCACTAACCACTCTCATTTTGACACTTCCAGTGTAGACTGCCAAGCTCTGCAGGATGTTACAAGTAAAACAGAAGGTTCTAATCCCCACCAAAGCTCCTTCAGCCAAAATTCAGATCAATGTTTGGACTTTAACCAAAAAAAAAAAAAAAAACCAAAACTCTAACACATTGGAATACAAGTCCAGGCATCTGTTGTCATAAAAAGATTGTGATTGTTGTATTTCATGTCCCTCTTCATTATAAATCCATTTGGCACCCTTTGTAACAGTCTAGCCTCAGAAAAAAATTATTTGATGTTCCTGTAGATGTCATATGTGCCCTGTGCTTTTACAATACTTCTACTGTAATTCAACATTCATTATCTTTCCAATTAATGTACTGAATAATGCTGCAATATGAAATGCTCACATTTCACAATGAGACAACTGAGCTCAGCTCTGTCTGCTTTAATCCCATTTTACTTTTATTATAATTCAATCGCAGAATTTTTCTCCTTCTTGGCTGAATTATTGACACCCAAACACACACAAGGGAAGTATGAAGTATGTTTTGCATAGAAAAGACATATTTTTTCTTTTCTAAGAGAAGACCTCCAATTTCTTTTTCAATACCATTTAGATATACTTTCCGGCCTTATGATCATTACTGAATAGCTCAAAAGGAAAACTGAGGTGACAGAAGTATTAACAGAACAGCATTTACCAATTACCATAAATGTAGACATCATAAATACCTACAACAGCTGGAAAATAGTAAGTGTGAAGCAGATTACAAATACAGAAAGAAGGTGATATCAAAAGTGTGGTCAAAGAATGGAAAACACCCTCTCATTTAGAAGCTAAACAATCCAATATATTCCTTAAATGTTGTGTGTCAAAAATACCATTCAAAGTTTTACTGCTGAGTACTATAATAATAAAAAAAAACAACTAAAACATATACAGTATAACATATAGAAATGGAAAATACATATACAAAATAGCTTCCTGTATTTATGATGGAAAGAATATATGGTGAGTTTCCACAATGAGGAACTTAATTTTACTGTTTGTTTGGTTTAGCTGCTGTCAACAGCTGCAATCTTTTTGAGCTATTGGATTTGACCTGGTGGATAATGCTACCATCTCAAAGCACCTCACAGTTCTTTTTCATCCTGAATGTGCTAAAATGCTTGAAGAAGGTACAAATTCTCCCTTTCTCCAGTGACATTAGATCTAGCTTTCTTCCTTGTTACCCCACCACATAATTTTTAACAGAACCAAACCGGTAACACACAGCTGCAAAAAAAGTCAGCTGCCCCTCACACTCAGAAATCTTCTATTCATTCTTTAGTGCCCACCACTAGCTGGCAATTACTGAGTATATGAATATGCCCTGGGAAGAATGTGCAGATCAGACAGAAGGAATTTTAGAATGTCACCTATAAAATATTTCCTTAGATAACTAAACAGCCTCATTTTAAATAACATTGCTGGTCAAAAAGTCTATTTTTAAGAATGTTTAAGAGCAGTCCATTCAGCATCTTGAGATAAGATGTCCTCTTGAACTTTTTGGAATATTTCACTGAACTTTAAGTGCACAGGCTAGCTATTACTGATCTATCAGTAATTCAGATAACCTATTTTAAGAAGAAGTTCAACAAGTGCTCCTGCTTCAACATCATCCTTGACCAAAGCCTTTTTTATTTACTTTTACTAATTGCTTAGCAATGATCTTGACCCACTGCTGCAGCAGGTACAGTGAGGCAAATAGCCATGGAATGCTGCTGCTTTTCCAAGTACTGACGTAAAGGTTATAGGGAACCTCATATTTATCTAAGACAGCTTTAGTGACTAGAAATTTTCACTTGTTTTTGGTATTAACCCACTTCATTCTGATACAGCTTGATTTTGTGATTTCTATTTAGCTCTTCCATCCTTGCTGGTACTTCACTTTTGGTTTACTTATTTTAAATGACTATTATTACAGCTTTTAATTTTGAAGGAAAATTCATGGCTGCATTGATCCTCTCTTCCCACCATGTGAATGCCAGTCTTCAGGACACTGGCATCTTAGCTAGTCAGCCTAAATTAGGACCAACAGCTGGAGGGTTTTGCACCATCACTGAGCAGTGCACAGGTGACACTGCTGCAATAAACATGCCTAGAACAGGATAAGAAAAGTAAAGGGTAGTATGTTAGGGGAGACAAACAAACAAGATTTTGTGGAGACCTGAATACAAAATGACAAGATGTTCCAAACTATGCACTGCAGTTAAGCTGTCTTAATCATTCCCCTGTCACTGACAGACTTTTAGAAGGGGATTCTCGTTAGCACTGAATGGCTGGGAGTTTGTTGTGTTTACGATCAGCTAACAAAGTGTGCAGCAGACTTCATTTGTGTCAACACGTCAAGTATCCAACACTTGAGTTTTCACTCTGGCCAAGGCACATCTACCACAAGCAATTATTTATCAGATAGAAGCTGAAAAACTATGAGAAAGAAGACTGTAACCTTATCTACTGGCTAAATTAGCAACTGTGTGCCCATTATCCACATATTCTTTCTCCAAGCACTTTTTCCCCTTGGATTCCTTTTCTTCAGAGATAAAGAAATGTCTCTGGTGAGAAAAGCAACCAGCTGCCAAAGACTGATGCTTAACCAGCCTGTCAAGGGAAAAGTGCAGCCTAAAAAGACACCCTTTTATGAGGCTGTTCAGAGTTAAACCATCTTGTGCACATTGGTCTTCTGGCTTCACCAAAGCACAGTCATTCTGTTCTGGACAGCAACAGCTCACAGCTCTCAGGCAGACATCCAGGAAAAGTCCACATCCTGGCTCTGAGATCATATGTACTACTCTTAAGCATAAAGTAACCCAAGTAAACAAAGATGACCCAGACAAAAGCTCCATTTCCAGTCATCTCAAACTATCAAAGAAAAGAAAAACAATATTGCTGAAAGGGAGAGAAAATTTTCACCACTGAATTCTTTTACCTTTTTTCTTAAATAGATCAGCACACAGAAAGGAGCAAAATGCAAAAACAAGACTTTCTGAAACTTCGTTTTACACTGTGAACCTGGAAATTAAAACTATATATGAATCCCGTGAACTTAGAAATTAAGAATCAAAATGACATTTCATGATTGCTTTAAAACACCTCTTGGAAAATCACTCCTAACCTACTGAATATATTTCCAATTATTTCAGCAGGTTTAATTACTGCATATATATTCCACACAGGATTCTAATAGAAACAAGAAATCAAAGCTAAAAGTCAGTATTAAAAACACAGGAGGACAAAGCTCTACTGGTTGTTTAAGAGAGCCCAGTGGCCTTCAATGATACTAACTGCACAAGCAAGGACTGCTTTTGTAAATTAAGCCAGCAGAAACAAATTTGCTGACTGCATGGATATTCAAAATTTTTAAATTGGATGTTGTCCTGGTTTCTATTTTATTTCCTAGAAGTGAATGAAAAACAGCCTAGACATTAGTGGGTTTTGTCTACAAAGGATGTTCAGACCTTGCAATACACATCATATCTAAACTTCACTTCCAGCTTAGCTACTTATAAGCACACTGTGAATTTGGTAGCCAATTTCTGGCTCTGAGCTTCAGCAAAAACATTCTTCCAGTCTCCAAGAATATAAAGAATATATTGAATATAAAGAAGAGGAAATTATTACCCTTGAGTCTAACAACCAAAGAGTATCATTTAAAACCAAAGACTAACCTTTCTCTCTTATCATATTTCAGAATATTTTTTCTTCCTGTAAGAAAAGATGTCTGACAGAAGAATACACACATTTGCTTTATGTTTGGTGTCTTCAATAGAATGTGAACACAAAGCAACCATGAGAAGTTGCTGGTCTGCCTTCCTAGCTCTGGCATATACCTTGTACAGCTGCAGAAGACTAGAAAAGATGACCAGCAGCTGTGACACCAACCCAGAAAACTCAAAAGTGTGGTTTTTAACTGCAAGAGCTTTGTTTGTTGCAACCAGACACTGCTCTAAACTGCAGTCTACCTTTAATCTAGATTTTGGAGAGCCCACAATTGGGGGTTGTCTGAGATTCTAGCCTGATCCATGGCTAAAAAACACAGATCAACCTGTGGAGCATCTGGATTCTCTGAGTTGACTGTGGTCCATAGGCAACCCCGAGTGTTATTTAGAAAACCCAAGAAGAAAGATCTGTGGAGGCACTCAGTCTACTGGCTATTCACAGGAATCACAGAAGCCAAGATAAAATTCTTCTTTGTTTTATTTGGTGCTTAGTGTACACCACAATGGAGGGTGTGCTACCTGTAGGGCACTTCTGCTAATCATACTAATGGGGCTTTACTGAATGGTTCTGGCCCTTGGGGTGAAATCAATTGAGATTCCTGAAGCACAATCCGTGTTTCTTAAACAACACCCAGCCTTGAAAATTATACATAAATATTAACCATCTATTGATCCAAATTTCTGTCTGCCCAACACAAAGAGCTACTATTCACCACTCTGGCAAAACAAAAATTTACCCTTTTAGAAAAGAATCAAGCCAACAGCACTATGAGTCTCCTGAGCCTTAACACTCACTGGCTGGAAAGTGTGCCTTCCTGCAATGGCCTGCATCTGGCTCAGCTGTTGGTGAGAATCCAAAGAATGCAGCTATCTGCTTTACACTGGCAGTCAGGTTCTAAAAGCAGTACAGTGAAAGTGAGATGTGCAATGTGCTTCCTCTAAAGAAGGGAGTTACCCACTTGGGATGTGCATTGCCATCATCGACTAATTTCATTCAGTATTTTCTGTGTTGCATTTCTGTTTTCTGGAGATCTGCTTCTGTATAGCCAGACTCAACTTGTGGCTAAAATCAACTTGATTTTGCTCTTTTTGAAACCTGTGCCATTTCCTCCTAATTTCAGCAGATTTCAAGGAATGGGCTCAGATGTGTTTTGGCTGTCAGTAAACAGCATCTGCTTTACCCCTTTCAGGTCTTCATATATTATGATTACAGTATTCTTATCTTCAACGCGTTTGTTCCAGGTGACTGCAGGATCAAAACAGGATCCCCAGCTGACTGTAAAGAAGAGAAAAAAGCATTGGTGTAACCTTTCTAACTGAATACTTTTTTCTGTACAACTGAAGAATTGCCTTCTGTTGCCTTTTGGTTACATCAATGCAGACAAAAAGAATACCCTGTCCTTTCCATGGTACTGTCTGTACAAGAGAATGACAGAGGTTTGCTCTGAACTTTTGTAGGTAAACACATAAACATGAATCTCACTATGTGCCTCCCTTCTGTGACTATACTGTCATGTAAACATCTTTCAACAGACAAAGCCTGACATCAGCCTAAATCTAAAATACAGGTTGCTAATGAGGTATTTGGCCTAATGTGGAGAAACATTAAAGAAACAAACTGCCATTTCATTAACACTGAACCTGCAGCATTTCCTCCAACACTAAGTGGCAGAATGTTCACCCGATGCCATTGTCCAGCTGCCATGCAATTCTCTCACCCTTTGCTGGAAGAGCAAATACTCAGAAGCAAAGCATCTTTTGGACATTCTCCCCTTCTGGCATTCAGCTGCCTCCTTTATCGTGACGTATGGCCATCAGAAAATTAATTATGGTACAGCTGTTTTCCCACTGGCCCCATTCAGTTGTTTTCAAAATATTTTTTTCTGTTGCTTTTTCAACTACAATCAGTATCTGTAAAAATGCAGATCTGTCATTAATCCGGAAAAGTACTCATCCCCAGAGCTGTAACTGGGGACACTTAGCACATTGTTATGGAAATGGAAAAATGAAACAGCTGTATCTTTAGGGTTTCAAAACAACACTACTATCTGGAGTGGGAGAAAGAGGTCAGCAATTTTAGATCATTCATTTACCCTGGCAACCAAAGTGGGAGTATAACCAAACATTTTGCAACCAGTAACATACTGGGAGTTATAAAATATTTTATTAACAAAGACATGCAGAACAAAATTATAACGTAATCAGAATAAGGACCTTATCACCACTTCTAAGGTTTGTTTATGTCATGAAGTAACTGTAGAAAGAAGTAACTGGAGAGACTGTTATATTGTCATTGAATACTATGCCATAACTACCTGGGACCTGAGAAATAGTAAGGAATCATTTGCCAACCTCCTGTCAGGAAAAGCTCCTTTAGAAAATCAGCTGTTACAATCATCTCCCATTTTTCAATAATTATCTTGAAATCCTTAAGAGACTGTAATCCTAGAGAAGCATATACACTTCTGAAAACTCATTACACACATTAAATATTTTTGCCAAATACATTTTATTTTTTTCCTGTCTCATGCAGGAAAAAATAACAGTAATACACGGCAAAAATCTCTATCCCTTAACCAATTATTCGTTTCCTCTGTAGTGCATCTTGGAAGTGCTAAGAATCTGCCACTGTTCAGTGACCAAGTACCAGAAATGCTGAAGTTTTAACCTCACGATTCTTTGCAAGGAGACAGCCAATGTCCCAGAGGCACTGCTGCCACACTCATTCCCTTCATGACCATGCATAGAAAAGAGTTGCATAAAAAAGGAAATCACGACACTCCAGCAATTTCAGAGCACTGCAACAGCTCTTTTTACGTCCTTGCTTATGTCAGCTTCAACACCCCTGAGGCTACTGTAAATTGTACGGGGTGCTAAGAGAGCCCAAGTATCATGAGACTCCCACTGTCTCCAAGTTGTTTTCCCTCAGTGCCACCTGCTTGGGTGCAAATAAAGGATATGGCCCCACAATTAGTCTTGCATGCTGATATTGTCAGAGAGATGAGGCTTGTTCTTGGAAAAATAAAAAACTCACCGTACCTTTTTCCTTGAAAATAGACTTGGGGAGGCAATTATAATTCAGGTATGTTATCAAAATCCTTAGAAATGGAATCTGTTTTATCCTCTTCAGAATTAAACAGAACCAGAATAGAGAAGATGTTTTTTACACAGGTGCAGCAATGATTTGTGAGAGTTGCCTGTGTGAAAGAGCCCCTAATCAGAAGCTATTAGTCATCCAAAATCATCTTCTTTCCCATCTCAGGAGAAATAGCCTTACTTGCTGCATGACTTCATTTTAATAACTTCTGTGCAGGAGTGCAGGAGAGAGAAAAATACCGTTTTAAATGGTTTGACAATTTTGTTTCACTAACCTGGTATTTACCTGGATCTCCACATTTAATAAAATTGGTTCTGTGCCTACACGTATACTCTGGACAGTTGTAAATATCAAATCATTTAAAATTTAGATAAGCCATTTTACACCCACACCAAGAAACCCAAAGAACAAAATAAAACATGTCAGAGGTTACAATAAGATGTCAGAGCCTTCTCATTGCAAAGTTTAATTCAATATAATAGTCATCAAATGACAACACCAAAGCACTCAAATGATTATAAACAAAGTAATATTTTCTATTAATGAGATCCTTAACAGCTTTGTAAGTGTGACCTTCCTGACCCACTAATAAATGGAGGCAGAACTGACTCAACAATGCACTTAATATTTTTTTAATCTTCATAACATAGTCAGTGATAGAATATGACAGTAGCTTTCCTGTCTTTTACAGTGAGACACGTGGGAGGATTCTGGGTAGGAGAAGGAAGGAATTAGCAAGAAACTCCACTCATTCTGCTGAGGGAAGTGTTTGCCTCTCTCTGCTGCCCAGGGTCAAGTGCAAAGCAGAGTCACTGCCCATGCATGTCCTCAGCTGTGCCTGTAGCTGTGTCCATAAAGCACATGCCAGAACAAGTGCTAGAAGAGCTGTTCCCCCAGACACCTGCACTGCTCCCCACCCCTTATCCTTTGGAAGGCATCTTGCAGCAAAACCTACCCCCATACTGCATCCCATTCCAGCACGAGCCTGTGGCCAGTTCCTGGAGCTGCACCACAGAGCCAGCTTCCCCGAGGCTTCCATGACTCCCATTTGCCCCACTGCTGCTCTGCTGATTGCTGGCAGGACAGAGCAAGGGAGCAGTGTGTTCACCTTGACCCACAGCACCCTCCCCGTGTTCCTGTGGGGAAATGCTTGGAAGGCTTCCCATGGGGCCCCTGAGATGGAGCTGTGGAGCTGCCACTGCCTCCTGCAGCAAGTCCCATGTGAATCCAGCTGCCAGATGCACAAACATGGAAAACACAGTGCAAACAGCTCATGCTTTTTGTGGAAAGTTTTTCCCAGAAAGGAATAAATTCCACCCTATCTTACAAAAAGAGCCTCAGATACTTGGGTAGAAGCAGCTGATACGTGTCATTTATACAGTAATGTATATATAACAGGTACACATTATACAATGTCTTATAACACATTTATCATTTATATACCACCTAATATCATGCTTTTATATAAGACATTGTATGATGGATATCATTTATATCACTCTCCCATTTACTTACAAATCCATGCTCATATCTTCCAAGACAGGCACAAAAGCAAATTTCATTTTAGCAAAAAGCTACAATTGATAAACCTAAAATTCCCAAATTCCCTACTGGCTTCTCAACCACATGAGCCATTCCTGGGAACTACTGATTCCTGAAGAGCCATTGTCTTTAATCCCCACTTCGTCAATAGTCTGCATTAGTTTCTCTCTCTACTAGACACACCTGAGTTGGGGAAAACCTTTAGTAGTTAGACTTTGCTGTAATTTAACCTTCATAATACTTAACAAGTAAAAGGAATTAGGACAACATTACAGCTTTAAGAAACAAAGCTTTTGAATGGCCTCAATGCAAGTTCCTTCATCACACATGTTCATGACCATCTAAGCATGGCAAATGCCAAAGACTTTGAGCCCAGCATGGAAAACACTCAAGAAGCTGGAGGAGGAAGCCAGACATCAGGGCCCCTCAGCTCAAGAGAGAAAGAGACCTGCAGAGACATTTTTATTTCTGCCTGGTGACACTATGGCTTGATGGGTCCAAGTGTCACATCAAGGGGCAAGAGGGAGCCCAGCAATTTCTAGTTTCAGACTGGTGTAGGTAATCTTTCCATTTCATTCTTTTTTCCTCTAGTCTTGCCTTTTTTCACCATGATTTGCAAGCTATAGGAAATTAGGGCAAGAAATCTATTTAGCACAGTTTTAAAATTTAGAAGTAAATATCCAAATGGGAAAAAATTCCAAGATATTTACTTGCAGATTGAAACCATGCTGCACTGCACAAATGCATCATTTTCTCTCCCTTCTGCTTTCCTATTTCTTCTGTGAAACCTTCCATACAGGCTTTTCCACCAGAGTGCCCACCAGGTAACAAGGTGCTGCATTCCTCAGCAAACCATGGGGAGATGTGTACCTCCTTTCCTACTGAACAACTGGCAGTGGTCTTTAGTAAAATATTCCCCTGCTGAGCTACCACAAACTGTCTACCACACTCACAAAGTGTGAGATATTTTTTTTTATCTACTCATCCTTTGGCCTGAGCAGGAGAGGTTTACTGAGTTGCTAAACCTCAGAGACAACCCGTATCATGTCTCCACACCTGAGCTCTTCCAAACTCTGCAAGAAATAAAAGTCAGTGCCAAGATAGGACAAATAACCTCTGTGTAGGGTCCAGCAGGAGTCTGGACCCAAACTCAAAGGGATTATGGGCTCCTTAAAACAAAGATGCATATTTCATATTTTGTGCCTGCTCCTCCCTTTTTTATTTGGCCTCTTACAGTTCAGTGTTCTGTCTTACAGCTGCTATAAACTCACTCTAAACACTACAGGCATATTTCTTAAGCCCCTAAATACACTACAGTTTCTTTCCACATCAGAACTTGCTAACCAATGCAAATTCTATATGCTAAATGAGACCCTGACCTAGGACGCTCTCTGGTTAGAGCCAGAACTGCTACAATTACAATGCAATTAATTCCTTTCCTGGATCCTTGTTTTCTCCAACAACCCTGAGCTTCTGCTGCTTGGGTTGATCCTGTTCACTTAAAAACCTCAGACCAGGAATTACTTTACTAAGAAATCCCACTGAGTACAAGCAATACTTGCAAACCCAGCCACCAGGGAAAAAAGAATTGGAAAATTAATCATCCCATAAGAATGAGCAGCAAAAATATTTTATCTAATCTTACAAAACTCTAGTAGAAGAGGGGCAGGGGAAGCATCTTTCAAAGAAAATAAAGTCCCTATTAAGGAAAATCTGAAGAGCTTTTATTTTGGCAATAAAGTCAGTCCCATAATATGAGTTAAGAGTAATATGAATAATAGAAGAGAATGAAAATGAAAGGAATAGGATGAATGTGTCTTTACAAACAGACCATGTGAATCTGCTTGTATATAGGGCTAGGAACTTTAGATAGGGAAGTAACAGAAGAAACTCTTAGTTCTAGAAAATGTTACTATCAACACAGACTGTTGGCCCAGCCAAGGCCACGTTAAATTCCTGATCCTAGAGAAGAACAAAGACTTAACGGAATTATGAATAGGTTTTTCTTTCTTGTATACAATGAAAGGGGGGTGCATATCAGAGGGCAGCATAGAGCAAGCAATTTGGGAAGTCTGTACCTTCCAAGTATCTCAGCCAATGGAGAAGAGGGAGATGCGGTCAGGAACTTAGGATAAGAAGGGGACTGCATCCCCCAACAATCTGAGAGATCATATGGGAAATGTCCGTGGCCTTTATTCAAATAAAGTTACATAACTCCTCTGCCTCCTCTTTGGACATAAACCTCTGGTATCGTGGATTAATTTTCCTGACACCTGGGAGACACAGTGATTATTTATTTCAGAGTTGCACAACCTGAGTGCTCCAAGGTATTCCACAAATCAAGCACGCCAACTATCAAAAGTTTTTATTATTTATATAATTTAGCAAACCAAGGAATTAGTGTTCATCTGCTGTGACATAGTTCCCTTATTAATTAGTCTTCTATCTTCTATTAGTTAATGATTGCCTCGCTTCTCATGCTAACCAGTCAACACGCTCAGTCTTTCTCTTCTTTTGGGTCGGTGGTTTTCTTGGGTCCATGGCCATGAGTCGGTGGCCACAATCCACCCCTGACAAAAATTACCTTTTACCCAGTCAGAGCTGAGTTTGCTTTATCAGTTTCTTTCTTCTCTTGGGGGTTCTGCTGGATGTCTTTGTGGCCCATAAACGCTGCATTCTTTGTGTCCACTCAGCAGTCCATCCTTCTCACCTGGCATTATTAACCTCTCCCGAGGTCTGAGATTACTGAAGCATGTCGGGCCCAAGACCTTAACAAGGCACTGCTACCGACAAGTCATCTGTATTTCTAACACGTGGCCAACACGTAGTGCTCGCCTGTTACCCGCTATCTGCCCCACGGATTAATCTCTTTTCTCGCTGAGAAGGCCGGATACACAACAAATCCCACCCTTTCTTGGGTCGATTTTCACACAGCCTGCATTTGGCCGCCCTTGCCGCCGGGCGCCCCCTGCGGCCCAGTCGCGGCCGCGCCGGGCCCGTGAGGCGGAGGAGCGGCGGCGCCTGCGCAGCGCTGCGGGCGGCGGAAGGCGCCGAGCCCCGGCCATGGCGCGGCGCGTCGTCAGGGGGCTGCTGCTGCTGGAGGCGGCGGGGCTGCTCGGCGCCCTCCTGCTCTACCGCGCCATGGACCGCAGCCAAGGTGCGGCGGGGGAGGCAGGGGGCCGCGCCCCGACTGGAACCGGGGATGGGGGGCGGGCAGGAGAGGCTCCTCCGCGCGGGGCCCACCGCGCACCGTCCGGGTTTTGTAGGGAAATCCTTCCGTGTGGGGTTCGGGAGTAAGGCTTGGGTGAGTGTAGGCGCACAGGTGTGGCTTGTTGGGCGTCCCCCCTAGGATTTACCTCTGAAGAACGAGCTGCTCTTGTAGTTTTACAAACCCAAGCCCGCGAGCAATCCTTCGGGGGGGCAGCACGGGACTACACCAGGAACAAAGAGGAATCCTGCGCGGTTTTACAGTAACAGCACCGGCCACATAAGGATTTAAAAGGCACAGAGGCTGTCCGCAAATGAGGCAGGAATCGCTCCGTCCTGTTTCAGGCATGTGTTGAGCCCCTGAAGGGCTGCCCCGGCTTTGTCTGGGTCTCGCTGCCTCTGCCATTTGCCATTTCCCCGGCTGAGGACAGACGTGGCTGGTAGGAGGTGGCCAGCGTCGTCTCCCGGATTATTTAGCTTCTGTCCCTCAGGTCTCTTACAACTCCGTGCCCAGCTAACAGAGCAGCCGTTATAATAAGCAAATAATAAGCAAAGCACCAGTTTGGTTACTACAAGGAGGTTTGCACCGCAGAGCAGCGGCCTCACTTTGCATGCAGGGCTCTGCAGGGTGCAGCACTGGTTCCACAGATCTGTGTCCCTCAGGGGAGAGAGCCTGTCCTGGTACCTGCAGGGTCAGGGCGAGCCAAAAGGCAGCTGCTGCTGTGGCTGGGAGGGCAAGAATCCACCTATTTCAGCAGTGATATGGTCTTCATACCATTTGCAAGCTGAGCTTCACCTTCACATCAGTTTGCATTTGTTTCCCAGGATCCACATGATGTCGAGCTGTTACATTTCAGCCATCTTTGCATTTTTGTTAGAAAATACATATAACAAAAACATGGAGAAGATGTTTTCAGCCTATCGTGACTTGGTGCTGAGCATTCATCTTTGGGATTTTTTCCTCCTCTTTTGCAATTTTTATATGCATTTGCATATTTTCTATAATTGCAGTTCTGTAAGGTGCAGTGAGCCAATCTAACAGCTCAGTGAACTCAGAGTGAGACTTTTACTGCTTTCTTTGTGTTAGTACTAGAATGGTTAACACCTTTTTATGAGCTGTTGTAAATAATTAAAATAGCATAAACATGTTGTGGTTTTATACTGGGTTGTCAGAGCAGCCCATGGAACGATTCAGTGAAAATCTAAATCTGCACAAGGAAACAGAGCAGTTTTCCCTGGTTTTATTTGCATGTCAGTCTATGAGAGGCACGCAGCTTCCTGTGAATCTGTAGCTTGGACTTGGGTTATCACAATTGTGAGGAAGCTCAGAAAACACTGTGATGATGGGGTTGCACGTATGAGTAACCTGAATAAAGTATCTGTAACTATTTTTTAAAAATAAATTCCTATCACATTATTTAATGTTGGCTGTAACTAAAGAGCTCAAACAAATTTAATAAAACAAACTTAGTTAGAAAAATAGTGCATTTAATTATTCATCTTAATATATGCTGGGAAGTAACTGTGATTCATCTTTCTTGTCAGATTTCAGATACACAATGCAGAAGAGGTTTCCATCAATTCTGGAAGGTGGGTTTGTAGTCATTGGCTTCAGAAGGATGGCTGAAGCTTCTACTGCATCTTAATATATAAAACTGATCTTAGGATGGCTTAAAACTTTCCTCAGGAGACACTGCAGAAGTTATCATTGTTAAGGCATGGAGTGTGAGACTGTTGTCTAGAGACCTCAGAGCGGGAGGGTTACACACTGAATAAAACTAGCCACAAAGGGGCTGCTTGTCAGATATGTCTAACTTAGAGCTGACAAGGATTTTCCTGTTTTTCAGTTTATTACAAATCCAATGAGTGGTCTGGAATTCATGGCATAAGGGAGAATGACCAGATGACATGGTTCAGCAGCAAGAACTGAAGTAAGAAAGACGTGATTAAATAAAAAACTATTTAAGAATAATTTTTTTTTAAATGTCCACATCAAGACGTCCAGCTCATCGTCTTGATTTCTTGCCTTTGTACTTGTTTTTCAGTCCTCTGTGCCTGAACTGTTTCTTCCTTTTGATGATGCTTTTCACATCCCTGTTGTGAAGCCACTTGTCACGCTCTATTTCCCACTGGATCTGTTTGACATCTATAGGAGGAAAGGTGAGAAATAAGGAGCCGATGGATACCTCTGACCTGATGTGGCATACAGATGAATCATGCAGAAGTTAAAACTTGACTACTGTATTTATAAAAGTTAATAAAGTGCAAACTGCCTTTTTGAGAAAGCTGCGGGTTTTTTCATTCACAAAACAAACCCTACCATCTCAGAGTTTTAGTCAATGCTTTCTGTTTTACTAATGCTAAACACATTTGCGTTAGCAGCAGTGTTTGAGTACTCCTAACATTTTTCAGGTAACACCAGCAAGACTTGTAAAAGCTTTACAAAGCTTTATTCAACCAGAATATATGCATGTAATTCATTAGAATTATTTTGGGAAAATTACTCTCTGCTTCACTGGTACTCCAAGGAGACAGGCCAGCAGGTAGGTAAAGACAGCACTACCTCATGCCTTCCCAAGGAATCAAGGACACTACCTCAACAGAATTCACATAAATGCTTGACAAAGAGCATCCTGCCTGTCCCTATTTACAGTGTGAAAGGGCAATGACAGCCTCTCCCTCTTCTCTGAAGCCTCATTCACTCAACTACTCCCAGTTAATACTTAGCACTGGTCATCTCTCATCACCAGAGAAAACTGTCACATCTTACTGATGTTGAGCTGTCCCTGCTGTGTGGGTTCTGACCCTATTCCAGTTAAAGGTGGTTCATCTTTTCACGTACAGGACCTGAAGGGAAAGAAGTGAATTTCAGCATTAAAACTGCCTGCTACTTGCAGCATGTACTTACTTGCATTATCTCTGTTGGCCATGGCGTTCATTCCGATGTTGTCAAACTTAGACCCAGCATTTTCATCCAGCAGATAACCAAACTTTAAAGAGAGAAATTTTAATATTCTGTTACAAAGCAACAGGTAAAATGCTTGATCACTTTTTGTTAAGCACTGATCCAACTCACCTCTTCTGCAGATGCCAGTATACCAGCATCTTGGAGTTTTCTCTTCTTTCCTCGCCCGGATCCTTCAAAGAAAGAGCATTGTTCTTATGAGACACAACTTAAAGTTCCCAAAGACATTAAAAAAAAGTTTTACCATGTTTTAAATTTCTAGAACTTTTCTTAAATGAGATCATCTGAATTAGCTATGTTGGAAATCTTTGTTCCCCACTTCCCCTAAAAGAAAAAAAGAGTTCCCAACCAAGAATTAAATAGCACAAATCTGTGCATCTGGTGTAACAGATCCACAAACTGCCAGTACAATTCCATCCTTCTTCAAAATTCCTCCTTCAACTCTCATCTCTTCAACAGCAGATTGTTACTCTGAATTATGCTGGTTGGGGAACAACCTCTTTTCCATTTATGGCTTATTCAAATCTGAACCTAGATCCAAAATTTGATAATCTACTGTAGTAAATCCCTCTATTCCAAACGTTTTTGGACTATTTTATTTATATTAAGCTTTCACATCAGTGTTTTCTTACCTTCCAGTGATCCTGCAAAATTCATATCCTTCTTTTTCTTGCCTTTTTTACTGGCAGATTTCAGTTGCTTGTCATTGTTTGAGTCTGATAGGAAAAAAACCCAAATCCATTAGTCTCCAATCTTCACACCATGTGCATGTATTTAAAGTGCAGCAGAGACTCAAATTCCTTTTTAGGCATACTTGTCATAATGGTCCAGGTCTTTAAAAGGCAGTGCACATAAGCAAATCTAGTGTTTCCTCCAGCTGGGCAATTAAAAATTGGTCTGTGGTGTGCTGTTTTTTATGTTGTTTCCACAGCACCAGAAGGGAATCATACAATGATACATAAAATACAAAAGCTAAAAGCAGGTGTTAGGTAAACCTCAAATGTCTGGGTGATAAGTTTGGTGAAATAATAATCTCATGAAAGATTGTGTTAACAACAGTTTACCTCCTCTACCCTCAGTAATCTTCCTATGACCTTTAGTTATTCATTGAAATACTCCATTAATCTCTGCTTTTCCAGCCACGTGCACAGTATTCTGTGTAAACTGTGCTTTTCAGGTGAAAAAATAAAACCATGCATGTACAAGAATCAGTTACTACTACAGTGTTAAAAACTTGAGGTTTTTTGAGCTGTATTGCAAGAGTAAGCTGTTACTTGTGAGAAAGCCATTTCATTAAAAGTTAATTCATCTTTAAAAAATCAGCATTAACTATGTCTAAAGAAATACAAAAATTATCAATGATCAGATTTTATTTTTCTCCTTTAGCTTTTAATATTTCTGCCTACTGAAGCCAGTTATTTCTGTATAAAGCTACTGTTGTTATGCAATTTTCAGAATGAAATAAACATGTCTCATTTGGAAGTTTTTTTACCCAGATGCCTAATTCCCACTCTTACCTAGGAGATTGTGCCAGGAAATGCTTAAGACTTCATTGTACAGGGAAGTGCCATTTCTTTGCTTAAAAGCCAAACTTCCCACCTAGATAACTAAACTGGAATTTGCATATGTAGTTACATATTAGATAACCTATTTTTAAAGCTGCTGCTTCTTTCTTTTCGGTAACTAATGGCACTTTACCTAGGTCGTTATCATCTTCAGATACATCCATAAATACACCTCCCTCTTCATCCATATCCTCTTCAAAGTCTTCCTCCATACTTCCTAAGGAGACCTCCTCATCATCCAGATCGCTGAAGTCATCTTCATCATCAGAATCCTCCCAGTCAGCACCAGATCCCTCACCACCTTGGCCTTTCTTGCCGCCTTTGGGATTTTTTTTTATATTACTAGAAGAAGATGTAACAAGCTTAGCACTGCATCTGGAAAAATACTGGTTGCATCTAGATGACATCTATCTACTGGCAAACACTGTATTAGAAAGTTCAACATCATTGCAAACTACTTCAAATGTAGGCTGCAACCTAAAATACATGTATTATACACTCAAGTATGTTTTCAACATTAGTATAGGCAGTTGTATTATAAAAGTCAACCGTTTTAAATTCTGGAGAGAATCCTATTCTGACATTAGCAGAAATTACAACTTCAGTATTTTATCTCCTCTGTGTGTTTGCTCCTTTTCAGAAAGTCTTTTCTGTAAAACACACAAACTGCTCTATTAAACACCATTCAAGATCACAAAAATGTTTCAGGTTTCACTAGGCGTTTAGACTTTGATTCTGCTGTCACCTCGAGGGAAAAAGTCTTTGTGCAAATTCAAACACTGCATTATAGATACTTTGAGTGAAACAGAAGCTACTTAATCATTTACGATTAGACTCAATGAACCTAAAAGTCCTTTCCCACCTAAATGATGCTATGATTAATGAAAGTGCTGACTTCAGGAGAACAGAGCTCTGTGACTCTGGATCTCACAAAGCTAATTAACTGTGTTAGGCCCAGTTACAACCAGTCCTTATGGCAACAGTGCCATTATGCCTCGTTCTGCTTTTGTATTTGGTAATTCTCAAATAAAAACCTGAGACAATGAAAAACAAGATTTTACACTGCTTACTGGGTCACTCCATTGTATAAAATAAACAATTAATTAATTAATTAAGATAAAAAACCAATACCACAGGTCTCATTTAAGAGAGTAAACATCCTTGTAAACATCCCAAGGTCATAATGAACTATTATGGGACATGCAGAAAACCTGCATTACTCAGTGTAAAACTGATACTGCCTTTTTTGCAGGGTGATATTCTGAATCGTTCTGAAAAAGGTCTGTCTAGTTTCCCAGAGTAAAACTCTATAGATGTTAAAACAAGAAGAGTAAGAACTAATCTGGTCTTACCCAGCAAAATCAAGGTCATCCTGGCCAACAGCAGCATTATCAGCAGCTTCAAAAGTATCTAGGGAGAAAGAAAAAAATGTTATTACTACAAAGAAATATGCAAGTCACTGTGTCTAGCAAGTACATGGACTTGCTGGAGCAAGTCCAGAGGAGGGCCACAAAGACAACCAGAGAGCTGGAGCACCTCTCCTAGCACTGAAGTTGTTCAGTCTGGAGAAGAGAAGGCTTCAGGGTGATCTTATTGCAGTCTTCCAGTACCTAAAGGATGCTACAAGAGAGCTGGAGAGGGATTTTTTCCAAGGGCATGTAGTGACAGGACGAGGGGGAATGGCTTCAAACTAAAAGATAGTTTAGATTAGGTATTAGGAAAAAATTCTTTACTGTGATAGAGTGGTTAGGCACTGGTGAACAGGTTGCCCAGAGAAACTGCAGATGCACCATCCCTGAAAGTGTTCAAGGTCAGGTTGGATGGAGCTCTGAGCAACCTGGTCTTGTGGAAGATGTCCCTGCCATTGCAGGAGGGATGGAATGAGATGATCTTTAAGGTCCCTTCCAACCCAAGCTATTCTATGATTCTAGCATTGCAAAATATCTAATTTTCAGACATAGGGTCATTATTTTAAGCTTCTGAATTTATGAAGCAAATTCTCATTAAAGACACTAACAATAGAAGACAAATGCAATTAATAACAGATTCTTGTCATAACTAAGACCACATTAAATGAGTCACTAAGAACCCTGACAAAAGAATGTAGAATTCTCTCAAAATACTGTAGAAAACAGTTATGGAGAGTTAACTGGATTTTTTTTTTAAATACATGTAAGTAAATTTTGAAATAATAAAATAATGAATATTTTCTGGTACATTAACAAATTTAAATTCTGGAACAAATCATACACTAATTCCAAAGCAAAGTACATGCTACAGGAAGAGCTGAAACTACTTCAGAAGTTTGCCAGTGACCTTGCTGAACTCATAACCTCATGAAAAATGTTAGAAATTATGAGAGAACTGTAAGCAAGAAAAAATAGAGGCAAATGTTACATGCTGCTAGAAAAAGGTTACTCAGACTACATTAGGGAAAGAGCAAAAGGGCATGAACTGCCACTCATGAGTGTAAGTTCAAAATCAGACAATTTCCAGCCACTTAAACAAGCTGACTACTGCAGTGGTGGGAGCAAGGCCTCTTTTACAAACGGCCACACAGCTGGCTCACACAGCAGATAGTAGGAACTGCTGTCTGCAGGAGCACAAAGCCAGTTTTCTCCCACTCCCATATTCCTCTATCCGGTTCTTTTACACAGTATTAACTATAAAAAGGATACATTAGTAATTGAAAAATCCAGGAATACTGGCATAGTTACTGAAAAGAAGAACACAGCCTTACCCAATGCTCTTTCAAATTCATCATCATCCACATCTTCCACACTTTCTTCATCATCCAGACGCTTTTGTTTCTCTCTCTTTTTATCAAACTTCGAATAAAATCTGAAATAATATATTGCTCTCAGACACAAAATTCCAGGAGATGATCTTTATGACTTTTTAAATAAAAAACCTGCAAATTGTTTCCCATGTATGTTGGCAGTGGAAATCTGTAAGTGATGTTTCAAATACACCTAAAATCAAGAGATTTGTACTTCGTTTTTCAAAAACCAGTCACTACTGTAATATTTAAAACAATGACATTTCACTGGCCAAAGGTGGCAGAAGTTATTCTTAACGTAATGAGTTTATAAAAGAGCACAACAAAGGTGTAAAAATCTGCCTTAGACTGAGAAGGAAGAAAGGATCAAATTCAACTTGAACATAATTGGAAAAAAATAAAGAAGACGTTCACCCATAAAGTTGTATTAAATTTTCTCACACAGCCCTCTTCTTTTGGGTCTTAGTTTTATCTTCTGTCAACCATTTTCACCTTCATTTCATGTTAAAGAACCGCCAAACAGAGAAGGCAATTTTGACCATATACAAATCTTTGCCAAATGGATATTACTTTAATTTTAGTACTACAACTGCATTTTTATATCATAATCTCAAAGGAAATTAGAAGAAACAGAAATAACTATAAGTAATAAAAAACTAAATACTCTGAAATGTAGCTCCTCTGACTTTCTTTTGCTTTGTTCCATTCTAACAAGCTTTGATGCTAATAACACAAGCTATATTCCAGCTTTCATTATATATACCTCTAATGCCTAAGAATTACAACCCACAGGATATTCATCGTTACCCATTACTTAAGACTTCTCTATTATAATGTCAGCTTACTTAATTTGCTTAAACTACAAGCCCCAATTGCCTTTGTTCATAGGTGATATTCTTTCCTAAGCGCTTTTAACAAATGTTAAAATTATGTCCAAGAAAAGCACTATTTTCTTAAGTCACTCAAATTAATCAAAATTTGCATACACTTGAAATACCAGAGAATATTTACAAAATGCAGTTTTAATGGCATTGCATTAAAAAAACACCACTTAAAATGAATGTTCCATTACCTGTGAAAGAACACTTCATCCACTGGAATTTTGCTTTCATCTTTGGCCCGGAATTCCTTACTGTTGACTGCAAAAACAAAAAAAGAACTGATTTTACCCCAAATTGAAATGCTGGTTATTCTTTCCAGAGGTTAAGCAGCACACACAGACAGAAGCATGGCGTCCTCCATTCAATAATGAGAGCTTATCTGAAAACCTCTTCAAACTAATGCAGTGCATATACCCTGCTACAGTGTGCACTATGGAAAAGACCCTATGGAAAAACTCAAGTGGCACATCCCTAACCAGGTTCTCAGTTACGTATCAGCAAGGCAGGGGGATGCAACCACCTACAGCAGGAATACATTTAAAACAATAACAGGAAAGAAAGTAGGGAGTAAGATGAACTTGCTGCCATGCACTACAACACTGTCATTACTTCCATACAGCACTCCCTGGCAGCAGAAATGCTTGACAGGAGCTGCAGAGCAGGACCATGCACCAGCTGAGCACATTGAGGAAGGGATCAAGCCTCAACCTCCCTCCATTTCTGAGGAATTCAGGCAAAATATGACACTCCAACAGCAGATCAACTAACGTAATGACCAGGTTCCCTGTGGAGGAGCTTTTTACCCTCTCACATTCCCCTTCCCTCCTCCTCAGAAGTAAATCAAAAGAAAAAAGGCTACAGATTATCTCAGTGGGCACAGAATATAATAATTTCTAAGTGACATGGGTCCAAGTTTCTGAAACCAGATCAGCACACTCACAGAAGGACTCTTCAAGTGGTAGAAGGTACCAGAGGATGCAATCTTGGCTCCCTACGCCTCAGCAGAGATCAGCTACATGCAACAACTGCACTTTTGAAGCCATATTAATATATCCATATTTTTGTATCATGTTTCATTTGTAAAACACTTGAATTCCCCAAATTCTGTCCTAAATCCTCAGTCTGCCCCTTCAACTCAGAATAAACTAAAGAATGTGACAAAGTGTATAGGCTAAAATTTCTGTTTTAAGCTTTACCAGCTATAAAACCAGCCATAAAAGTACATCAGTACTTACTAATCTGCATAACTAAAACCACTTAGCAAACAACAGACCCAAAGCTGGTGGAAAAGCACATCCCTGGGAATGCTACTGAGACTCTGCCACAGAAGATGTGCCACTGTCTTCTGTCTTCACGCAGCACGTTTTACTGATAGTTTGCTCTGGTTTTTTAACTGCTGGTTCTTACACCAAATCCTACTCTTGATTGTTGGAAACAGTGGGACTGGACAAAAGGCAGCTTATTTATGGAGGCAGGAAGACTCTTAGCAAAATAACAGTGCCAAAGATACCTTTCACCCATCCTAACAACAGCTGCAACTATGGCATTGTATGGAGTAATCCATATCATTTAATGAAAGAACTTAATGTGATTTAAATAATTATCTAGATCCATTTTCTGGTGTTTTAAGCCATTTTCCAATCATAATAAACAGAATAAAAATGGCTATAGAATAAATTACTTTCTCTACGTGGTTTTTTCTTCAAATGATACAATAGATCCAAAGTTCCTCCTGTGCAGATTCCATACATCCTTACAAGATGAGGTCTAATCCTGAACATCAGGCATGACCACTGCACTCCTGATGGACGGCACTTTCTTTTATTGCTAAGACAAACAGCATAGACAGTGCAGATGACACATCTACATTAACCAACCAAGGATTTTTCAGTCATCATAATCTTAACTGACTTAAGGGGCTGACTTACCTGCAAGATTCTGCATATCCTTCATAAACTGCTTCTTCTTCGGCTGCATTACCACACTGCTGGTGTTTTCTGTATCAGAATATAAATCAGAGAGAAATTTTTATTTTATGACTATTGATACAGAACTGTTAGGAGTGGCTGATAGACTAGTGGGTCTATTATTATTATTATAAAATACTTTATTGTATGTTAGGAGTGGCTGATAGACCAGTGGGTTGTGCTGCCATCCATATAATGACCTCAAGAGGCTGGAGAAACGGGCTGACAGAAACCTCCTGCAGTTTAACAAGGGGAAGGGCAAAGTTCAGCACTGAAGGAGGAACAATCCCATGCACCAGTAGACACTGAGGGCTGCCCAGCTGGAAAGCAGCTTGGCTAAGAACACCCTGGTAGTCCTGATGGATACCCAGCTGACCATGAGCCAACACTGTCCCTGCAGCAAAGAAGGCTGATGGCTTTCCTGGCACTTGTTAGACCACACTTGGAGTCCTGTGCCCAGGTCTGGGCACTCCAGTATAAGGCAGACATGGGCATACTGGAGAGAATCAAGTGATGGGCCACTAAGCTGATGAAGCAGACTCCACCTGAACACCTGGAAACACTTTTTCTCTGAGGGCAACTGTGCCACTGGCACAGGTTGCACAGAGAGGCAGAGGAGTCTCCACTCTTGTAGACATTCAAAATTCATCTGGTAAGTCTGCTCTAGGTGTCTCTGCTTGAGCCCATGACTTCAGAAGTCCCTTCTAGTCTCAACCATTCCCTAGTGTTTACATCTCCCTATCCCTTGCTTATTCCTGCAAAGTGAGCAGTTCTGCACTGTGGATGTGAGGGGCAGCAGGACGTGACTGTCAGCTGGCTCCGGGTTGCAGACATCTCTCTCGCAGCCCTGAAGACTGATCCCACTCCTCCATTCCACCACATGCACCCCAAATACTTGACAAGGCCAATCTGAGAGAATGAGAATTTGGACAGCACCTATAACCAAAGTCACATGGTAGATCACAGAGAAGTGCCTACCTTTGCCTTTGCTGAGTTTGGGATTTCTGTACACAAAACGATCCAAGAATCTCATTAACGTGAAATCCTGCAAAGGGTCACCAGAGTACTGGATGTGATTTCCCTGAAAGAAGGAAAAAGCCAAAAACCATTAAAATCTTCATTTTAGAAAGGCACCATCTAAACACAGAGGATTCAATCAGTTCAAGAACAACATTCAAACATACTTTAAAAAGATAAAGACTTGGGGATACTATACCACATAACCCTGACCAGGTTCTTCCTTCTGCAATTTTACTATTTCCTGAACTAAACCACACCTCCTTTGCTTTGTTTCAGTAATAAACTGCTTTGTACTTTACTGTGCTAACAGCAGTTAATACTCAGCGTCATTTCAAGACCATATATTCAAATAAAAAGTAAATCTTTTAAATACATATTTGTGAAAGTTTGAGTGGTTTTGGCATGGTAGCACAACAGTAGTTTTAAAAAAATTGTTCCTGTAGTAGAACTCCCCATATTTAAAAAAAGATAAATAAAAATATATTTTAAAAATCTAATAATGCTTTAAGAATCATATAATATCTACATTTCTACAAAATTAAAACTTTTGTGAGCAGTCTCCTTTACATGTAACGTTGTAATTCCACAAAAAAGCTTGGCATTTGAAAATATGACAGAGTTCTGCAGAGCTGCTAGTTAACCACAAAGTGCAAGGAGACTTTATAATGTATTTTTTTCAAATGGTAAAAGAGACCTAATGTAAAATATCAAACTTCAAAGCAACAAGCTAGCAAAAGCACTTACTTCTAGAATTGTTTTTGCAAACAGGGCCACAGATGGATGAAAATGTTCAGAAAGCTGAAAAACATGAGTCATTCATTTCTAATTAAAAAATATGCTGTAAGACCACCCTATGACTTATCAAATAATAGACATACACATAGTAGTGCAAGGCTGATGAAGCACTTTAACAACTGAAGAACTTTAAGTTCTAATATTTTATTTGCATTAAATACATTTTAGCTTACCATTTTATTTAAGTCAACACTAAAAAGCTTTAATGATCAAAGCTGAGATCCCATAGTGAAAAAATACTGATATTGTCCAAATCTCCACTTTAAAAATTCCTATACTCAAGAATATCAGTATTGTATGGAACATATACAAGCTTAAAGCTGAACAAAGTGTTAGCTTTAACATTTCTGTTGTTACTCAAGTAGTTACTTCAAGAATAACCAAGTCCTTTTTCCTCTCTGTGTACAAGGGCCACACTTACAAACATATCAACAGCAATGCAAGAAAGTCCTACCTTCTTCAGTTCCCAAAGGCTTGTACTTTCAGCACCACAGTATAAAGGACTTCGGTGCATAGGATCATAGGAAGCTCCACTCTTCCTGCCTGAGGGGTGGAGGGAAGCAAAACAAATTTTCTCAGGCAACTTTACAAGAGTATTACTCTCATTTTCCCACAACAGTAATGCTGCCCATCACTCCCAGCTGGACAGGCCAAGGGTTCATCTGGCAGCAGGAAAAGGCTGTATTCAACTGCCCTTCACAGTGTATGATCAGGTGCAGAGTTCCTGCCTGCTTCCAACGAAGGCCCTGAAAAGCCCTGGCCTGTTCCAGAAGCCTTCAGGGAGAAGTGAAACTGGGCACAATTTCAAAGCTGGACAAACTGTTCTAGCAGGCTTCACAAGCCAGAGAGCAGCTACACATCCCAACCTTGGCTACACTGCTCAGAAGGTGTTTGAACATGGAAGCAAAGAATTCCAAGCCTGTTAACAGCTAAGGCACAAATAATGTGTTTATTACAAACTGCATCAAGTGAAATACACTAGTCATAGCGTCTTTCCATCGCTGCTGAGGTAACAGATAAATTACTCTGACTGGGTGCTTCCAACCAAACTTCAATTTAAAAACTAAAAGAATGTTTTAATCACTTAATCTTACAACAACTCTTGATCAACGTGTCACTGTTATGGACTCTTAGCTGTTACATTATGTATTTTCTTGCTGATTTACCTCCCATATTCAGATGATGCACCCACGAGGCTGATGAATTTGAATTATTTGTTTTAGCAGAACTTTCCACTGTACTTTTCTTTTCATCTTCTACTTCTTTGTCAGCGTCCACAAATTTTTCCTCATCCTCTTCAGCCTCTTCTTGATCCTTAAAGCACTCTTCATCATCTGACTCCTAAAAAACAAAAAACATTAGCAAACAGCTTTTCCCTCCCAGATTTACTCTGATATTTTAGAAAAATGCACATAAAGTGCACCTTGAGCTTTATAAAAATCTTAATAAATTACGATTTATGTTTAAGATACAGACTTTTTTGTCCCTGATATAGCACTTAAAATTGAACTTTACTGCTTAGAACACACAACTATAATTGTCCCTCCCCATCTCAAGGAACATCTTAGAAAATGGTTTCTAATAAAAAGGTTTGGAAAAGGTGCTTATGAAAACAGCTCTTATTGAAAAAGCAGTGCGATATAGAAATCATCTTATACCACATGATCCTGTAACTGGACCCTTAACTCTGGTTTTACTTTCAGAAGCTCAGACAGAAGGTACAGGGTTCCACAAATGAAGGGTGGCATTTGTCCACAAGTGACTTGAAGCAGCCTCTTCACAAAGGCCTTCACCCGCCGCAGCACAACATCTGCCTTCAGAGACTTATAGACAAGATTCAGAAACATGGATGGCTTTGAGCACGTTGCTAAAGCAGGATCTAGAAGCTTCCTGTAGGACACATGGGAGAAATTTTGCTGATTGTCACAATGCACACAAGAGAACAACTGCTATTAACATCAACTATATACATTTTTCAGTGTGCCATCTAAAAAACTAGTGACAGTTTGCTCCTCAGTACTCAAAACCATTAAGATCAATCCTGAACTGTCAAGAGCTGTGCCATATTTCTGGATATATATGAGACACAGAAGATTTAAAAAAAAAACAACTGCCTCAGTAAACAAAATATTGTAAGAAAATAAAAGGAAACAGTTCAACTGAAAACAGTTTCAGAACTTGAGATATTCAGTTAAGAAACTAATCTGATTTGTTCATATGTTTAAAAAAATAGAAAGCAAATGGTTAAAAAGCAGCACACTTCACAATCAGATCAGACATTTGTACTGGTGAGTTCATTTTCTACTCCAGTTTTTTTCCAGGCTGCCAGGCAGAGTAAGGCCCTTAAGTACACTGCATATTCTCAGGGAACCTGAACTCCCTTTTTAAAAAAACAGTAACTTCCCTTTGGTCATCTAAACAGAAGCCTGTACGGATCCTATTAAGAGTCTAAACAATCAGCTGGGACAAGAAAAAAAGCAGTATTTTTATAACACAAGGCGTTCCATCTACACAAATTAAATAATCTAAAAAATTTAAGGTAATATTCCTCCTCGTCAAAATAAGGAAAAAAAAAAGGATTTTAGGCTATTTACAGGAGTAATTTACAGGCTTAATTACTTTACAGGCTACTACCTGTAAAGGTGATTTCAGAAGAAATAGTTATCAATTAGTTTTAAATAACATCTGGAAGTAAAGCAAGCCACCACAAGTGTGGCAAAGGATGAAACGCACATGTGTTCTCAGGACCTATGACTGTCTTTTGTTTCTATCCTCATGTTAAATCATATAAATCACATGCGTTTTCTTCCAATTCCTACAAAACATCAGAAATTGTAGCCAATGAAACACAAAACTAGCAAGATCTTAAAAGCAAAGTAAGTGTTTCTACAATTTTAAATTAAGGGTGACTACCTCTTAAAATGGAATTTATATAAAAATGCAAACCTGCCACTTACTTGTACAGCGCTGCATAGTACCTGTCTGACACAGTCTGCTGAGAATCCATCACTTGAAACAGCAACATCAGGGCCTGGACACTGGTACTGAAGTTCACAAGATGCAGAACTTTAAACAATGTGTTCATTTGCTCTTTCACTTTCTCATCACCAGTCTCAGCGTAAGGGTAAGCTCTGTTTACCCCGCAAAGAAGAGCACTGAGCATTTTGGATTCAACATCTTTTTTCTTAATACAGTTCCGGAAGAAGCAGAAGTACAAAGTTATCAGCTTGTTAGCCAATGCACTTTCCTCATGACTGAGGACTATCTGATTTAGAAAGCAGATAGCATAATATTGAGTTTTCACATTGATGTTTGAACGGTACAGAAGCCTCTCCACCTCACTGCACACTACTCCCTTCATATTTGGGTGCTTGTGAAGTAATGTTTCTAAGAGATAAGAGGCTTTGGTGGCGATCTTGTTCTGAGGGTCACCCAGTTTATTCACCAGCAGAACCAGCAGAGCTTTCTCCTGCTCGGGCTTGTTACAGAGCAGCTCATGGGAAACCGCCAGTGCTCGGGATTTCGTGGCTGTCAGGCAATCATGGCTCATTGTTTCCAAGGCCTGCACGAATTCTGCTATCTGCAGCTTCAGATGATGCTCGAAGTACCAGAGTATCAGCCGCCTGTCTCTGGAATCCTTGTTGCCACTCGACATCTGCACTATGTTGTTAAGCGGTCGCTGAGAGAAAGACCGCAATTTTCGATTGTCTGGTAAGATATCCGTAATGAGAAGCTCCTTGAAAGTATCTAAAGCCATAAGGCTCTGCTGCCTGCTGCCCTTTTTCTTTATGAGGTTTATCAAGTTCTCAACAAATTGCAGACTGTGGACAGCACTGTCCTGGATGAGAAGGGTCATCGCTGCCATCCTGTCAGCCAAGGTACCCGAGGACACAACAGTTTTAATCCATGCCGAAGAGGCCCCCTTCTGATAGTCGGTCTTATTCTTAAACAGGTCTGTCTCATGTTCATACAGCTTTTGGGCCAGGGCCTTATACTTGGACAAAAGTGTCTGGTTCTGTGGCTCTGGAGAGAATTCATTGGTGTATTCTAGATCATACCATTTACCCCCCGGTTTGATCAGGATTGCTTGCCTGGCATGAAATTCAAAATCTTCTTCCAGCCTTTCTTTCTTTGCTGAAGCCTGTTGGTCCTGATCACCGCCAGCCTGCTTCTTTTTGCTGTCTTTCACACTGCTTGCCTTTTCCTTTCCTTTTTTTTCTTTTTTCCCCTCCACTGAAGGACAATTTGTTTCCTTCTTGCTTTTCTCTTTCTTTGGAGGCTTCTCTTTGTCCTCGCTGCCACCATCATCCTCGTCCCCCTCCACCACCAGGCAGCTCTTTGCATACTTGCTGAGCCCCAGGGAGCTGACGAACGCCTCCAGCTCCCCTTCCTTCAGGTCATCGATCGTGTTCTTCTTGCCGCCGTCCACCATCTCGCCCTCCTCGTCCACGGCACACAGCATGAGATAATCTTGCTGCGGAGACAGGGCACAGCTGTCACGAGCAGATCTGTTCCAAGGTTTGCCAAGACTCCCAAGTGTTCCCCACTGAATCCCTGAATGGTCTGGGTTGGGAGGAGCCTTAAGGACCATCCATTTCCAAGCCCCGGCCACGGGCAGGGACACCTTCCCCTAGACCAGGTTGCTCAGAGTCCCATGCAGCCTGGCCTTGGGCACCTCCAGGGATTGGGCATGCACAAGTTCTCTGGGCAACCCGTCCCAGTGCCTCGCCACTCCCTGAGCAAAAACTTGTTCCCAATACCCGCGCGGGACCCCGCACACAAGGGCCCGTCCCGGGATGAGGGATCCCGGCCGCCACGTGCTCCCGCTCCCTCACCTTGGTGCCGCCGAGGCGCAGCACCTCGTCCAGCGTGAATTCTCCCGCATCTCCGCCTTCTGCTTCCTCATCACCGTCGTCGTCGCCCTCCTCCTCGCCGCTGTCGCCGCCCGCCTCCCTCCGGTCGCGCACGCCGAAGTCCCAGAGCGCCGCCGCCATGGCCGCCCGCCGGAAAGGCTCCCGCGCACTCGCGTGACGCGCGTCCGGCCCGTGCCGCGGCCTCAGGCGGGCGGGAGGCCGGGACCGGGCGGAGAGCAGCAGCAGCAGCAGCAGCAGCAGCAACAACAACAACAACAGGAGGAGGAGGAGCGGGAGAAGCGGGAGCCGTCGCTGCCATGGTGCTGCCTCTCCGTGCGCTCCTGGCGGGCCGCCGCCGGCTCCCCCGTCCCGCCGCCGCCGCTGCCCGCAGTGACCGCTGCGCCCCTCTCCCCCCTCCTCTCCCCGCAGCTCCGGCAGCGGCGGCGCGGCTCTGCTCGGGCGCGGGGGGCGAGGCGGAGGCGGCCGGCGGGGACGGGGCGATGCTGCGGCACCTGGCGCGCAAGCTGAGGGCCAGCGGGCCGGTCACGGTGGCCGAGTACATGCGGGAGGCGCTCACCAACCCCGGGCAGGTGCGGCGGGGCCGGGCCGGGCCGGGGGGGCTGTGCCTCGGCCCCCGCTCACCGCGCTGATCCCCGGTCCCTGGGGCCGCTTCCCCCTCGCAGGGTTACTACACGCGCCGCGGCGGCGTCGGCGAGAGCGGGGACTTCATCACCTCGCCCGAAATAAGTCAGGTGTTCGGAGAGGTAACGCGCTTCCTTGAGCCTTAAGTTATTTGTTTTACTTCAACCACGCGGGCCTGGCTGGAATCCTTGTGGACGGCAAGCCATCCATGAGCCAACACTGCGTCTTTGTGGCCAAGAAGGCCGATGGGATCCTGGGGTGCATTAGGAAAAGCACTGCCAGCAGGTCAAGGGAGGTGATCCTGCCCCTCTGCCCAGCCCTGGTGAGGCACATCTGGAATGCTGAGTCCAGTTCTGGGCCCCTCAGGACAAGAGAGACATGGAGCTGCTGGAGTGGCTCCAGTGGAGGGTTACAAAGATGATTGAGGCCCTGGAGCATCTCTCTTGAAAAGGAAAGGCTGGGGGAGCTGGGGCTGTTCAGCCTTGAGAAGAGGCACTGAGAGGGGAGCTCATCAATGTCTGTGGGTATCTGAGAGAGGTGCCAGGAGGATGGAGCCAGGCTCTGCTCAGTGGTGCCAAGCAACAGGACAGGAGGCAATGGCAGAAACTGATGCACAGGAAACTCCACCTGAACGTGAGGAAGATCTTCACTGGCACTCAGTGCCCAGGGAGGTTGTGGAGTTTCCCTCACTGGAGACATTCAAGAACCATCTGGACACAATCCTGTGCCATGTGCTCTAGGCTGACCCTGCTTGAGCTCAGAGCTCCAATGTGGTCCCTTCCAATTTCCATCCCAACTGATTTCCAAGTCAGTGTTCAGATACCTTATCAATGTCAAAATACTGGGGTAGCAATGATAAGGTTCAGGTTATTTCCCAAGAGAAAAATTGGTTTTGAGAGAAGAAGGGGGGTTTTATTTTTCTGAAAGTCCTTTGAAACACCATCTGTACTTAGTAACACTTTGCTTTCAAACAGAACTTGCTTATAAATAAAAAGAGTTATCATGATTTTCCAGTGTGAAAAATCCCCTCAAAAATAATCTCCACAATTTGGTCTGGCTCACTCTGGTTTGTGTATCGTTTCCAGAAGTGAAGAGTAGCTAAATCCTGTTCTCAGTAACGCTTTGGTAAATGCATTGTCAGGAAGAACAGTTGTCCAAAGGCACCTGGGCAGTGACCTGCATTTGAGCCTTAAGTGAAAGTTCTTACTCCAGCCAGAACAGACTCCCCACATTTCCTGATGGAGAGTTGCTTCTGCTGGGCTGACAGCAATCAATTACCAGTTTTAATACTTAAATACAAGAATGTGACCTTATGTATCATAATTCTTCTTAACTTTAAAATACTGAGACAGAATGTTGCCATGTTACCTTAGTTATTATCAGACAAAAGGCAGGTATGATTTTCCACAAGTGCTGGAGTTATTCCTGTAACCCTGTGTGTTGTTTCTCACTGACAGTTAATAGGAATATGGTACATTAGTGAATGGATGGCCATGGGCAAACCCAACACCTTCCAGCTGGTGGAGCTGGGCCCAGGACGGGGCACCCTCACTGAGGATATACTGCGGGTAGGTGAAAACTATTCATGTTCTTTGTTTCTGGCTATGTTCCATAGCTACAGTGAAGTCTGAAGATGTTTTGCTGTCAAGGTTTACCCTTCCCTAGTAGCCAGATCACTTCAGTCAGGTTGGCAGCTCAGACTCTAATTAGAGTAGATGAGTTTCTGCAACCAGGGCTTTCAGGTGGAAGCAGAACAGGGCCCAGTGTGCGCACACTGCACAGACACGCCTGTGACCTTCCAAACACCACTGGATAGATGGGGAGGGCAGGAACATTCCATTGTAAATTATTTCTGTGTAGGGAAACATTATCCAAACTGAAGACCATCTAGGAAGGTGTTGCTATATGTAACTGGGATGGAGACCTTAGTGCAGGGAACAGAACGGGGGAGTACAATAGCACAGAATGAAATTGTGTAAATTCCTTTGGATATTTCAGGGTCTTACTTCTTTTGAATTAATGCTTTGTGTTCACTCATGCCTGCATGGCTGTCCTAATTAAAATGCTGCTGATTCATAAACAGATTGCTAATGGGATTTAGCACCAGATAAGAACTTTTATTCTATTTACATATGTTAATAAATATAGTGAAATGTGGGATATCAAACACTTCTTTAAGGTGGCAGGGATAACTGAACTATTTCTCTCCTAATGCTAGACCTTCTACAGGTCTTAGAGGAGCTGCTACTGCTCTTCCAAATTAGCATTTCATGCTGTTGTCCTTACAGCCCTGTAATGTGTAGCCAACTTTAAGTGTAGCAGCTTTTATTAAGATTTATGAAGAAACTCACACTTCCTTCTGAAGGAGCAAAATGCAGTCTCTCTCACTGAGATTGTTTTGTTAGTGAAAGCCAACTAAAATCTTCTATCTTGAATAATTAATAGTGAATAGTAAATAGTGAGAAGAAAGGTTAATACTTAAGCCTTTAATGTACACAGCAAAAAGACTGTGCCTAATAGAATTCATCTGCCTTTATAGGTCTTCAAGCAGCTTGCCTCTGTTCTTAGTAAATGTGATGTCTCTGTTCATCTGGTAGAAGTGAGCCCCAAACTCAGTGAGATCCAAGCAGTGATGCTGACAGGAGGGAAGGTGCAGCCAAACCCTGAGGGTGAGCCTGCTTACATGAACGGCATTAGCAAGACTGGAATTCCCATTTTTTGGTACAGAGACATTCAAGATGTGCCACCAGGTAAGGAGCTTGAATGCCTTGTTAAAGGGATGGTGCCCTTCCTTCGCTGACAGCTTTTGATAGCAAAGGGCATCCCTGCTAGCCTTCATGCTGGACAGAAAAGTAGTTACATACATATTTGTTCTTCTTTGTATGAGTCTGAAGCAGAATCTTGGTTTCTTTTCATCACTGCTACCTATTCTGTCTACCTTCATTTGGGGATAGCTACCCAATTTCCTGTATTATTTTTCTTTTCATGGGGAAAAAAAAAAAACAACGAACCTTTACTGGCTTTGCCTGAATCTCCTTTCACAAGACAGTGATCTAAAATTTATGGACTGGAAGCTAGAGCTAGCTGTAGAAATGGTATCTTTAATGTGTGCAAGCTGGAAGTAATTATAATTTTTTCACAACCACACTAACTAGCTTAATTCATTAAAAATCATAAAAATATTTTAACCTGGAAGCATTAATAAATTAATGCATTCTTTTTTTACCTTCCCACAGGTTACAGCTTTTACCTAGCACATGAGTTCTTTGATGCCCTGCCAATACATAAGTTTCAGGTATAGCAAGATTATTATTGTAATTGTGACCATCTGCTTAAACACCTTTTCTCTTTGAGGAAGAACAGAATCAAGGTGCCAAACTAGACACATGCCCTGTCTCTGGTGATGAAGTAATTCTAACTGAATTTGGACAAATAAGGCCTAATTCAGCTGGTAACTGTAAAATTAATAATTATTCTTGGATGGAAAAACTTGAAGAAAGCTAAGGATTTCTTTCTGCTGAAATAACTCTCAAGGTTTTGATGTTTTTTTTATTTCTTATGCTACATTAATGCAGCTTTCCACATGATTTTGTTTAATACTACTAACAAAAGACTGAAAGGCTTTCATTTGAGTAGTAATGAGAGCAGCAAAATAGAGGCTAGTTATGATTCAGAAGTAGCAAATTTATGAAAATCACCAGTAGAATGAAATCTTTTGATAAGTTCAGTGTTGCACTGTCAATAGAAGAGGCAGCATCATTCATTCATTTTAAGTATAATTAAACCTGTATTTGTTGGCTCTGCAGATGAGACTCCACCACAAGCTTTTCCTAAAGCAGTTACTGGAATTAATTAGGAATGAGTAATAGCTGTTAATAATGTATTGTTCCTAAAACTTTTGTGAAAAGGCTTACCATACTAGTTCAATCAAGTGAACATGATCCTGTGGTACCTGTTGGAATGTAACATGAGTACTTTGGGCTCGTTGAACAGCGAACAGAGAAAGGCTGGCATGAGGTGTTGGTTGACATTGATCCAGAAGTTCCTGACCAGCTGCGGTTTGTCCTGTCACCATCCAGGACCCCTGCAACACAAAACTTTATTCAGGTGAGGTTATGCCTACCAGAGCTCATCCTTACACCTTTATTGACTCTTTCAAGAACATTTAGTGCTTCTCAGTTACTCTGACAGCAAGAGGAGGGCTCCCAGTCTGTAAATTAATAGAGCTTAAAATTTCCACAAGCATTTAGCTTTGTATGCTGTGAAACTACAGCGCAGAAATTACCACATGTATCAAACTTCACAAAATAGGAGCTTAAACACACAAAATGTCTCAGAGAGCAAACCAAGGCAGCAAGTGACAGGCAGAGTTCTGCACTGTGTGTGTGGCATCACCATGTTGAGAGTGGCCTTGCCCCAGCCAGGCTCTCAGCCTGCTGCAGGGTACTCGGGGCAGCTGCCTGCTTCTGTACCAGGCTGACCTTTAATGGCAAGTGGTTATGGTTTCTTCCTGAAGTGCACTAGATACTCAAATCTACAAAATTAAGTACTGGAGATTAAAGGGAACTACAGTCTCTCACACAGGAAGACAGGAAGGCCTCTCAGAAGGGTGTGCACAGCTGAAGCACTATTTTCCTTAAGTAACACAGTAAGGAAGCTTGACCTGATACAGATAGAAAAAATTGGTAGAAAAATTTTCATTTTACTACAGGTTATTGAAGAGATGACTGAAATTCAGCACTCAGAAAATACTAATTGAGAATGAGTGATAGCAAAAACCAGCTCAAGCTAGTATAGGCAGCCTGGAATGCACCTCCTGTACCTGCATGTCCCAGCAAAGCAACAGCCCCAAGACACCCAGTGTGAGGGATACTTGCCTTGTGCTTGTCTGCTAATACAGTGTTCTGGTCTTTGAACTCTGCACTAGCCAGAAGAAACAAGAGATCACGTGGAAGTGTGTCCTGAGGCTGGTGTCATTGTGCAGAGGCTTGCCTCTCGGATAGAGAAGGATGGTGGGGCTGCTCTGGTTGCGGATTATGGCCATGACGGAACCAAAACTGACACCTTCCGGGTAAGGCACTTGTCCTGTAGCAATAAGCCAAAAGACTCTGTTACCTTTCATCATTAGGTTCTTCTAAGATAAAGTTTGTAGGTGGGCATAATAGCAAAAACTGCATAAAACTGAGTAATTCCTATTTAATCAGTACCCAGAAGGGTTTCTGTCAGATGGAAAGGGTAATCTGAGCTCTTGCTACATTTATCTCAGATTTTCCATGTATAATTTGCTATTGTCACCCCTCAAAGGCACAGGTTAATTTTTGCTGGCCCCAGCTATGATGGCTGGACTACAGCTGAGTGTGATCTTCCAATTTCATTTTCAGGGTTTCCGGAACCACAAACTCCATGATGTGCTGAGTGCTCCAGGTACAGCAGACCTGACAGCAGATGTTGATTTCAGCTACCTTCGAAAGATGGCACAGGGAAAAACTGCAACATTAGGCCCCATAAAACAGCGGGAGTTTTTAAAGAACATGGGCATTGACCTCCGACTGCAGGTATGAGAGTGTTCACAGCTACAGAACTCTCACAATCCACAGGCAATACTCTTAAGCAGCACAAGAGCTTTAGTAAAAATCTTTGGTTTTAAAATGAAGTTGTTCAAAATAACATGTAGTTATGAGATCAGAAAGGTGCTTCTGCTAGATGTGAGTTACTCCAGTTCCCTGAAAGTAAACTGATTATATTTAGGAGCATTTAATGCAGAACTTGTATCAGTGCATGGGCTGTGGACCACCACCAGTGATCTCACCAGTTCTACCAACCATCACAGCACTGTTAAGTGAGGAGGATGCAAGAAGAGATTGAAGGAATTTATAGGAATGCAGGAAGGGTTCTAACCTGCTTTTTTTTTTTCCAGGTGCTCTTGCAGAATTCTGGTGACACAGCAACCCGTGAGCAGTTACTTCACAGCTATGATATGCTGATGAATCCTGAGAAGATGGGGGACTGTTTTAATTTTTTTGCCCTGCTGCCTCACCAAAGACTTGTACATCCTGACAAGAAAGATAAGCCAGAATCAAAGTCTCCCCTACCACCTGTTGCTGGATTTAATGAACTGTTATTAAAGTAATTTCAAATACTATCACAAAATGTGTGATGGCTGTTTCAAAATAAGTCTGGTGCAGCACACCAAACCTCTTGACTGACTACTCAAAGAAGTATGAGTGGAAATAAAACACTACACATACAGAAACCAGCACACACAGAACAGAGAAAGAACAATGGTTTGGGGGTCTTACAACAGAACTGAGTGAAGTATTTACTACGGGAATCAAAACTTGTCAAAGATGCACTAAGGAGTCTTTAAATTTATTCAGGCTTTGGTACTTGAATAAAATCAAGATGCTTTGACATCTTTGAAGATATTTTTATAAAGAGAATAGTGACAGGATGCTGGCAGAATTTCCACAGCAAGACATACCTAATAACAAATCCACAAAGTATAGAACCACTTACTCCTAACAACATCTGATAGGAGAGATAATTCACATAAATAAAAAGAACGAGTCTGATAGGGAAATAAATTTTATTTTCAAGCTTACCAGAGGATATTTACAAACAATGGGCTGTATAAAAATATAAAAGTACTTGACAGTGTCATTTTCAGGCTATAAATTTTACATGAGCTTTTTTTCTAGCATCACCATAGCACTATTGCTTTAATGAACGCAACTTAATTCCTCTAGGAGTAAGGATATTAAACACTGTAACCTACTGCTGTCAAAGTCTGCAGCAAAGGTAGAAAAAAGGGAATAAAAAACTCAGCTATTTTTACTACTCTAGGAAATTACTCATAATGTAAGTCTGATTTTTTGGGTTTCTTGACTACTAGCTGCTTGTGGCTTCTATTGTCTGGCCCCATAAGTCTGCATATGATCAGGCAATCTCCTCCAGAGGCCAACAGCATTATTTTTATTTTAATACAACTAGAAGAATAAATAGCTCATATAATCTTTTGAAACAGATCAGACTTCATGGGGAGAGACAAAAGCCAGGCCTTCTACTTCATTATTGTCCCCTCCTTCCTCTATTCCTGCTGTGCTTTTTCAAGTGACTAAGCTGCTTTATTTCTTCCCTTAAAATAACACAACAAACCCACAGGTAAACCTGAAGTAACAGCTAAAGTAAAAAATCTGAAGTTTAAAACCAAACTGTATCTACATTATTACAGTTAGGATGGAATATAGCAATGGCTTCACTGAAATTTTGTCACTTGAGCACTGCAAGTTGAAAAACAGCACTGCTTTCCTTGCCAAGAGCAGGCAAATACCAAACTACCAATGTCAGAGGTGATTGCTCTGGTTCCAGAGATGAAAAGCAGTGCCTCTGAACAATCAGTCCTGAAACTCTACCTAAACAGGGTTAGGAATCCAGAGCTCAGCCTTTGCCAACACTGACACCTAAGAAATGCAGTGGCAGACAGATAAAGGGCAATAGGAAAAGAAAAAGTGAGTTAAAGACTCAAACCTACCTGTGGGTACATCCTTCTGCAGCTGCCACTGACCACTGCCAGGTCACTTGTTACTGCAAGCAGCTGCCAGCTCTGAACTAACCGTGTAACATTTTAGGTATATCTAACAACTTACAAATCTGCTCACCTGTTTCCTTACCTGAATAACAACAGTAGAAAAAAATACTTATCTACACACAAACAATAAAAGAAAAATCTTTGTAGGAGAGGAGATACCCCAAAACCTGTCACTGCTTTGCAGTTCAAGCCTGTATCAGTATTTTAGAAATATTTCCGACTAAGCTCCATTTAAGCAGCTTGGCACATCAGGGATGCATACAGCCATCCAGCACCCTCCAGCAGCACAACACTCTTACCACACAAAAAAAGGATTTCACCCTTTCATTTTTTAAAATAAGACCAAAAAACCTTCTTCCATTTTTATTTAGCATTACGGCCTCGAACTTCTCTGAAATACCATTAACTTGAACTGTCCAAGGGAATAATTTCCAAAGAGCACTGCTGTTTCCCCTCTATTGTGCCACAAGTTCTGTTAGTGGTTGGGAATCCTTCAATTGAGGCATGTGCACAGAAAAGACTGAGTTAGGAGTTGCTTTTGGACTCTTCATTCAGCTCAAACAGTTCTGAGCACAGTAAAGAGGATGGGAGGGGCTGCAGGTTAAGGTGGGAAGGCAAAGTCCTTTCTCCTACAATCCAGCTGCCCTGGCAGAAGCAACACGTGATGTGGTATCCACTGTTACTTCTAGGTTTTGAGCAGAGTTAACATAACAAGCTAGCAGGCTACAAAGTACTCCTGATGTAAGTCCAGGGAACCTTAAAAAATTAGAAAAATATTAGAAAAATTTTTAAATCTTATTACGCAAAACGACAGAAGAAAGCTGCATGTCTTTTTCCCTATTTTTCCACATCCTTCTGCTAGAAGCTTGTCTTCCAGAGTGAAAGGATATGCCACATCAAGTCTTGTATGCTCTCTGTGCTTTACTTGTGTAGTTTTAAGGCAAAATGCCTTTGGTGTGTATCAATGATGTGGCAGCCTTGCACAGCAGTGCACTATTGTGGCTTATTGCTTTTTTTAACAGACAAAATAAAAGCCTAGCACAGCTTTGATTGTCATCTCCTTAGACTGTCAGCCAGCATTTCAAGAGGAATGTAAGAAGTTATGGGTTTTTGTTTTTTTTTTGTTGCTATCTGTAAAAAGTTCCATTAAGGCCAAGACACACATATTTAACTGTCTAAACAGCAGCAAATTATTCCTTCATCTATGAAGCTGTATTCAACTAAACCACCATGTTTTGCTTTAACCAAGGTATTCTGTACTGGTTTCTTTATAGAGTCTCTTCATCATCCACAGTTTGAGAAATGGGAGACGTATCTAAGTAACAGAAAACAGTCCTCTATGGCCTAGTAAATAGGGATTAGAAAACTATTACAAAAACTCTTACTGCGTAGGCTATGAAAATATCAAAAACCCTTGAAAAATACAAACCATTCAGTCTGTACACACTACACCTCAGTAATGGCTTTGTAGCCACCCAGCTCGGTGAAATGTTACCCAACAGGGCTTTGTATCCCACTGTCCAGTAACTACTCAGAGAAAGTCAGGGATGCAGAAAAGCTTGCCAGATGACAGTCAATTCCCATGGCAATGCAGGATCCTCTGGGGCTTTACACACCAAACTATGTGTACAGCATTTGGAAAGAGCTATAGCTGTTCCAAAACTTATCTCCAGTTTCTGCCTGGAGTATCCTTCTTCGCTGCAATTTAGCATAATGAGCAAATCAAGGGTCTTCTTCCATGTCATCTGGATTAGGAGCCATAATGAAGTGCTGGGGGTACTCGAGGTTGTGCTCGTAAGCGTGTTCTTTCCAGCGTGCATCGTCGCTCTCATGGGTAATGTAACGCTCTCCAATGCGTGTTTCAAATTCTCTGAGGTCAAGCCAAGTCTGATAATCCTAAGGAGTAAGAGATTTAAGGAAGTAGTTTTAAGAAACAGCAGCACTACATTCCCACAGATAAATTCTGCAGCTTGTGTCCATTTTTAGCGTAAATAGCCACAAGATATAACCATCAAGATCTGCTAAAAAAAAAAAAAAACAAAAAGGGTCCCCAATACTGTCCACAAAGAATAGTTCAAAATTAAATAGGCTAGTATCTAAGGTTGTCAAAGCAGCAGATAAACTCCATTCCAAACAAATCTCTTCTAAACCAACTACAAGTTACAGCACACACCAGTGTGTCCACTTCAGCAGCAAGCAAACAACGTGTTTGTCTCCATGCTGATTTCACAGGGTTCCATGCACTCATCACTGCCCACAGCCAGAAGAGTAAACCCATGTTGTGCCAGAGAGAAAGGAAAAAGTGGGAGAGAAAGACAAATTTCCCTTGAGGAAAGAAGCCATTCACAGATGGTCAGAACCCTGGAGGACACCAAATGTAAAGCTAAAACCAGAAATGCTCAAGCTTTCATGAATGCTTGCTAACACAATGTGACACCTGCAGTTTTTATAAGCCTCTGCGGGATTTCAGCAAAAAAAAAATTATTCACCCATTATAAACATAGTGAAAAAGGCAGATGGGTTTACCTGTAACCATGGGTGACTAAGGGATTTGTCAACACTGAAACGTTTTCTCATCTTCACTTGAAGCAAATTGTTTATTAAATCAATGGCTGGCAAAGAAGAACAAAAATTATATTGTTTAAATACTAATCACCTCTATCATCATTCACATGCTGCAACAGAAATTACTTTTCTATGTGTGAGTGTATCCTACACCAAACTCCTTTAAATTTAACCAAGCTCTTGAATTTTATATTTAGCTTTGCTTATGTTAAATGTGGCTATTAAATAGGTATGGAGTAAATTCCCCTTACTATTGATGGAAACACTAAAGGCTTTACTGTGTTATTTGTACATCTTTTTCCCTACTGATTTTAGTGATTTTCAGGTATGCTTAAAAAGCTCAAGCATAATCCTGTGTTCCACTAAGATACAGGTACTTCCACTATTGTATACTTTAGTATACATCCTTCCACATCTACCTGTGTATTAATCATGTATTAACCAAACATGGTAACAACATAGAACCAAAGCTGGCACAGGAGAGCTCTAGAGAACAGACTTTAAACTTCTAGGCTGTTCAGACCTGACACTTAAATCTGTACTTCCTAATGTACAAACTAAAATTCCAGATTCAACTTCAAACCGTTTCTGTGATTATAGTTGAGATAAAATATGCCAGCATTCAGTAAATACCCACCCATGAATTAACTTTCTTTTGGGACTTTTGGGAAGTGTCAGATTACTCATTCCACTCATCATGCATGAAATTAATTTTTCTTGATAAACTCCTGACTCCCTGTGTTGAAAATTATCTAAAGCATTATATTTCACAATTTATCTTTCACAAATATATTTACCTCATATTTATCCACTTTGGCATAACTAACTAAACTCAAACTATTAATAATTTTCCCACTCCTTCCTAAATGAACCTTGACGTTTAAGCATTTGAATGTGTTACCTACATACACAAACATTCCAATAGAGAAAATCAATTTCTTTACCTTCACTAGAAATTTCTTTCCAAGGATTTGGTGGGTACATAAATGCTGCATTTTGAATCTGATCATTGATATCCTCATCTTCATTAAATGGGAATGTACCACTGAGGCTCACATAGACAATAACTCCTACTGACCACATGTCTAGGGAGCGGTTGTAGCCTTTGCTCCTGAGCACTTCAGGTGCAAGGTAAGCAGGAGTGCCCACCACAGAGCGCCGGAAAGACTTCTCACCAATGATGCGTGCAAAGCCAAAATCACACAGCTTCACCTGCAAAAGCAGCACATTTTAAACTGAGAAATCTCTGTTTGACTTCATACCCTTTCTGCCATCACTTAAACATTGTATGTATGCAAACAGACACAAAACCCCATGTAAACCAGTCCATTCAGATTTTAGGTTGCTGGGTTTGCAGCATGCAGATCAGCCATGATTCAGATCAAGGCCTGAACTGGCCCTGCACAGACTCAGGTCTGAGGCAGTTTGTATATTACATGGCCAGAAGCGTGTAAATAAGGAAAAAATATCCTGATTCCAAACCCAGCTCATTTTCAGAGGTGAATCCTCACTCTCGAAAGGCACAGAACCAAAGTTAAAAACACACATGAATCCCAGACAAATAACATTCCTCTTAATCATATTCCAGAAGCTGGAGGTTTTGGCTACACGGAAATCAAACAATGAGTTTTAGCTTGAACTCAGACCCAGCCAGCTCTTGACAGAACACCCCAGTAAAATGCATTAACAGCTGGCACATGCATCGATGTTCAAATCTTCATGATCCTGCAACAGTTCCTTAACTTGAACACAAGCAGGCACTTGTGGAGACAAAAGGATCCAGATCAAGTCCAGCATGTAACCCTAAGTCAATAAGCCCTCCTCAGAGTATAAGAAAGAGCAGTGCACTGAAGGCACTTAGTGAGACAAGGGAGTAAAAAGAGACAACTACAATACATGCAGTTCAAGTAATTCTAGAAGTCAGTTGAAAATCCCACAAGAGGTTGCTTTTTAAGCAGCAATGTCAACATTGCTTTAAAAAAAAACCCAATTAATAGTAATGAAAAATATTTTTAAATTTTCACTCACTTGAGGGAATGGTTCTGCTGATGCTAGTAGTACATTTTCTGGTTTTAAATCACAGTGCACAATATTCTTGAAGTGTAAATTCCTCAAAGCAACAAGTATCTGCAAAATGAAAGAACACTTTCAGAACATATTCAAGCATATCAGAAGTGTCAAAAGATACACACATCAACCAATACAGCAATTTTTATCAACATAGTCCTCAAGAACTAACCCATATATACTGTGCAAGTACTGTTTTTTCCAGCCTACCAAGACTTGAAAACAAGGGGCTTTATTTTCCCCAACCTTTTTCCCCCTCTCCTCTTCTGTCTTTCTGAATGCTTACTGTCTTGACATTCATCTTTAGATGTTCATATGTTATGTCTTGGGAAAGAAGGGCCAAAAAAATTAATGTAACTAACATACAAAGTTCTTTTCTTGTTTATTCAGCTTTCATTAGATGCGTAGCTCCCTGTGTTGTCTCTTTTAAATAACAATACAGAAAACCCCTTCTCCAAATTCTTGTCTTATAATTACAAAACCCAAATCTAGCATTTCCTCTCCAAGCAGAGGAACTGACTGCTCACCTGAGTGACCATGAATTTAGTTATTCGTTCTGGAAGTCGACTTTTCTCACTGGAAAGAATCATCTCTAGCATATCCCCATGCAGCTTTTCCATCACAACAAAGACCCGTTCTGGGGTTTCGAACATACATTCCAGGTTCACAATCCCAGGGTGGTGCAAATTCTAAAACAAAGCAGCATAGGCACATCACTAAAATAAAACAGTACAGAATATCCTGAATTATACAGAAATGCTGGCCACAAATGAAAAAAAAGTCAAATAGATACAGGCGAAAAAAAGTACCTGAGGAAAGAAACTAGCTTGAAACAAATGTCAACCCATAAAACATGCTGACTACTAAGGATAACTTGTTTAATACAAATCAGTGGCAAAGATTAGTTTTACAGTTGATGCATGTTCTGTACTCAAGCTACTGAGTATATGAATAATACTCAGAGATTGAGGAGCCAGTAGTGGAAAACAGCAGAAAATAATACTGAGGGAAACAACATCGAGCCAAAGTACATGGCTTCAGTGGGATACCCTACAGCAGGGTAGGTATCACCCTCACCTTATCAACTCTACCAAGTACTCAGGAGCTCCTGCTTTTATAAGATACCCTCTTCCAAAAGGACTCAGAAATCACAGACGTAAATTTAAAAGTCAATTCAGCACACTTACACACAATGCCAAATCTCATTAACAGTCTATTTAAGACAAAACTCCAACGTGATTCCAAACACTTTTATACCTGGAGAATGGCTACTTCATTACGAAGTTGACTTTCCTGTTTAGTTGGAAACCGCATCTTGTCAATGACTTTGATAGCCACATCTCTTCCAGTCTTCCTATGTTTTCCTAAACAGAAAGTCAGTGTCAGCCATCAAGAGGTAGCAGCAATCCCTAGCTACAAAACATTGCAGCAGAAATTCCTTTTTGGGGAAAGGAGTATATTCTATCAAGTGTATAATATTACTGTATTTGTATTTAGAACTGCAAATGGTATATAAGTAAAAGAAGTGATCAGCCTCCAGAGGAATTCTGTAGTTTAAACTTAAACCCATTACCACTCTGCTGTCAGTGTGTCAGTGTTTGGTACACACACACTGACATTAGATGTATTGGGTGAAGTTTTTGCTTGTGCAAGGGACTTGCACATGAGCAAGTAGTAACTATTCCACAGAATATTGCCTCTCCTGTAAAATCAACAGCAATTCAATGCCAAAGTGAAGACAGATCTACAAACTCACTCCAGTGATTTCATACTTTCATGGGCTCCATGTGCACAGGAAATTATACACCTTATATTCTATGGGAACATGAAGAGTAATTAGGTGCCCCAAAGAACAGCAACACATTTAACACCCAGGGCAGTCTGCTGTGATCAGAAAGCTCTTAAAAGCTGTGGTAAGAAAAGGTGGTAAGAAAAACACCATGCTGACAGCACCACATATTATTCCTTGGTGCAACCTGCATCAGCTCCATGAGAAGCATTCTGCATATGCAGGGAGGCTGTGTCCAGGGCTAAGTCAAGAGCTGTTAATGCTTCCCCAGCTTTTCACAGCTGATGAACTGGTTTCTTTCAGTCTCAGAGAGGTTAATGGGATCACACACTGCAAGACCTTGGAAATCTGGGACATTTAATACTACAGAACAGTACTACAAACTACAACAGAACAGTAAGTCTGCACCAAAGAAAAGTGTCATTATCTGCTCAGTGAAGGGTTTGAAAGCCATTTTAGGAGAAGGGACGACACACACAGCTACAGTTCAAGTGGCACAGAAGGCTCTATCAGCACTGCTGTGGGGAGCCCAGCTACACCTCAGCAGCCACCAGGCAGCCTCTCCTGCTGCTCCCTGGTCAGCAGTGGTGGCCAGGGCTTAGGCAGGGCACAGGAACTGCTCCACAGACTGTTCAGCCAAGCAACTACTGCACCTGCCTTTAACATCATCATGAATAAAGGGCTTATCTCCACCAGATGAAGGAAATTACATTGAAATGTAGCACAAATACAGTTACAAACTAGATGCAAAACACAGAAGGCAAATGCTAGATTGCTAAAGAATGTAAAGCAAACCAACCCATTTAACAAAACACCTAACTACACAAGCTAGACTACAGTTAAAAATTGCCCATGAAGAGTAACAGAAAAGCAGCTTGAAAATTCCTTTTGTTAAACAAAACACAACCAGCCAGTTTTCAGTGCAAGTTTTACATCAGTAAGAAAATGGCAAGAGTAGGTTTTTTCTGTCTACCTTTTTCAGATCTTTCAAACTAAACAAAATAGGAAAAGCAGAGGGTAATTGTTCTCACTGATGCAGGAGTTGGATATATATATCCTGTAATTTTTGATTTGCAATTTTGGAAATGTTTGTCGAGAATAGGGGTCACAAAAAATATATCGAAAAAGAAAAACCCAATCTAAACCCAACAACAATGAAAGCAACTTATTTTTTCCATTAATTGTTACTATTATTTCAGTATGACTACATAGATCAATAAGCCAATATGAGAATTTACCAAATCTGCTCTCCCCAAATACCAGCAACAATTAAGCAGTGTGTAGAGACAGCAAAACCAGTCTTTTATATTGTCTTTTCCTACTCTTTCAACTTGTGATTCTATATTAAGGAGTAAGCATATCCTATATATTTTAAGCCCTCATTCAGAAAAAATAAATTTAATGAAAGCTTTTTTTAAGTATTTATTACACTTACAAGCACATGTAAGCATTGAATCATGTAAAATACCAAGCTGAGATTTATCTACAAGGCAATTTAGGAAAAATAAAATCCAATCATTAAAATAAGTGTCTGCATCTGTTAATTTCTATTCATAAGAGAGGGAGGACATTTTGATTCACACTATGCTTTAAGAAATACAGAGGGGGCAAAAAACCTGACCTCCATCAAGAGTGATGTAAAACCAGACCAAACTGTATTTCCACCAAGCAGTTTAGAATAAAGTATCTAACTACAAAATTGGCACATAGAAAAATCACAGCAAAAATACTTCCTGATTAGAAAGAAAATGTGACAGAAGCAGAAAGATTACCACTTGTAAATCATAACTTATGACTTTTTCTTTCTTTCCAGATTTATGGTCTGTGGTTTTCTCAACACTTGAGATATAACACGAGATCAAATAAAAAAAAAAAAAAGAGAGAGATAGAGTTCATATGCATTTCTAGCACTTTTTTTTTTGTGATTACATACTAAAAACAAGTTATATGCTGCAACAGAAGGTTTTAAAAAACTAGGTGATAATACTAGACTTGAAACCTAGGACTAACGCCCTCGGCAAAGAATACCTCTTCCTACTTTACCCTGCTGGCAGAAATTTGTTCACATCAAGTATGTCAATTATATGTTTGCATCCATACTGTCAAACCATAAACTATGTGTTTTTCTAATTGCTTTTGGTCACATCTCTCAGGTGTCATTTAAAACAGGTATAACTGATAGCAAATATACGAATTCTAATACTGCAAAACACAAACAACAGTGTTAGAATTTGTAATTTAAAAATATCATTAAACATGGCCAAACTGGATTGCTTTGTATTTAACTGTGGTCAAAATGCAATGCATATTCTAAACTGATTAGGACGCCAATGCAAAACTGTAAATGCAAGAATTTAATTGTAAAGAAATATTGTACATAAAACTGCAGAGACACGCAGCCAAGTAATCCAAACAAAACTTTTAACAAGTTTAACTTCACCTAGACATTCTTGATACAGCTAAGTAAGTATGAAAAGCGTAATTTTATCAAGCAGACATTCTACCTTAATAAATGCATAATAGAACATAATGTAATTTACCTCCATATACAATACCAAACTGACCAGAACCCAGCACTTCATCAGCAAATATTTGGTACACAGAGCTGATATCCTAATGCATGAAAAAAAGAAATCACAAATATCAGGAGTCATCAAAATGTTCAGAACCACATTAGTAATTACTGGCTAGGCTGTAATTATATTTGGCACTAACCAAACTCTGTAAAAGGTACCATCATTAAAACTGAATGGAGTGGGAAAATGCAACAAACTTTTCCTGAAGAGGATCCACTGAGCTGCACCAGAAGCAGGGACATACATTCATAAAAACTCACAGCCATGGCAGATAAACTGGTTACTTCCTGCATATAACATGGACTTCTTTACCTACAGTGCCCTGGTGTTGCTTTCTCATCCAGACACTGCTACTACCGATTACTTTGCAATAATCAGATAAATAAATATCACTATAATACAATGCAAATGACTCACCACATTCTCCTGGACCTGGCAATTTGAAACAGAGATGCTTAAGGACAATTCTTCTGCAATAAAGAAGATAAAGCCAAGTAAGTAAATAAAAAGGAAAGACTTTTTCTAAAAAGAATGGAAAAATGAAAATCAACAAAAACCCTTTACTGACTTCTAACCCAGTATTGGTGAAATAATTTTTAGTGTTGTTTTGCAGAAACTTCATACTCTGGAACTCATTAGATAAATAACCCTGGAAGTTTTGCTGGGGTTATTTGTCTTTTTTTTGTCCTATTCCTGATTACAAAAATAGTAGAACAATACAAGCATGTACACAGTAGACAGTTGAAGAACCAAAAGCAATAGCAACTGTATCATAGTTCATTAAATGAATAACGATTTCTGGTAGCAATAAAAAAAAAAATACAGGCAAGAGGAGCAGGTAGATCCCTCATAGTCAAATGAATGTGGCTTCTTATCTTCTGTGGCACCAAGATATACAGAATTAATGCACAAGAAAAGGAAACAAATCAAAGAAACCAAGTAACAGAATTACTGAATTTAAAAAAAAATAGACCGTAATATTTTAAAAAAATTTTGTTTCATGGATAAACTACAGGAGCATAACGATCCTTGGAATAGAAGGGTACATTCAGGAAGTGCCATTTCCAAGTAAATACATGAGATAAAAATTCTTCAGTCTGCAGCACAAATTGACATGAATTTTTCATTACAGGAATAACACTGATGCACGGGCAAGAAGAGATATACCAAGGAAGGCAGGAAATACCCTTCTTTTTTGACTTCCAAGGCCAAAGTAAAGCATCACAGACTAACAGACATCTACCATTTGGAGTCTGTCTCTCTGAAGGCATTCCAGACACAACTGGACATGTTCATGTGTAACCTGGACCCTGACTTGTCAGTGAGGTTGGACTGGATGATCTCCATAGGTCCCTCCCAACCCTAATAATTCTGTGATATTATGTCAACTTAAAGAAAAAAGAAGAATTCATTCCTCTATAAGGTAGATAGAAAACATACTATAGACTTACTGGCACTTTGAAAAGAGCCTTTATCATCCTAAAGAGAATTTAGAGAAAAAAGATGTCTCATTTTTGCCACCTGTGCTTTATCTCAAAGAAGAAATTTACAGAGAGAAGATAGGAACAAATGCTAATTCTCAAAGGCACCCTGAATTCTGCATCTGAAATATGAACTCTGAGTCTTGCATATGCCTACAGATTATTGACTATAGTCAAGTCAGTACTTAAGTAACCACACAGAACACAAGACAAAGCAATAAAGAAAGTCAGACAAAACAATTCCTACAGACAACAAAAACTGCTGCAAGGTAACTAGAAAATAAAGATACAGTTCTTGAAAGTGTTTACCAGAGCACACTGAACCCTTGTCCACAGATGGCTACAGAATGCAAAGTAACTCAGAGGTAAAGAGTGAGTTATTCCTTCCAAATAAATCCATTTTTCTAGCATCTGAAATGTGCAAGAGTAAGGGCTAAGAAGTAGTCACTTCTGAAGAAACTAGTAATGCCCCAACTCAATATGTAATCTACAGCAGGTAAACAGCTTACTTTCTCTCTCATTTTAGCTCAGACTTGCCCCACAAAGAAACACCCCACCCCAAACACCAGGTATGTGGTTACAAAGGATTCTTTGCCATGGGTCAGACTGAAAGAACATCCTCATTTCTAACTCCCTTGGCCCCAGTGTGGTTGTATAAGAACTAGATAGTGCCTTGTGGACACTTTGACACTACAAATTCCCTGCTGCTGCAAGTATTTCAAGCACTACAATGTCTTCCTCCCTCTTTTGGTCTTTTCATTTAAAAGTACGTATTTGAGACTTTTCTTTAAACTAAAATATAATTATCTTAAAGGCTTTTGAGATACATTACATGATTCACAAAGTGTAGGAAGAAGAGGGATGAACAGACGTTTTGTGGCCTTCTGAGAGTTTAAAAACCAACCTGAGTTGCCTAAAAATATGCAAATGCCACTCCCAACTAACAATAGTTTCTTATACTCCTACAATCCTAAACATACTGAAATACTTCCTCTCAGCATCTACCACTGCAGTTTTATTCCCTACCAATGTCAATGAAATTTTATTATTTATATCTGAAAAACTATTAGGTTCGGAAAAATCAAGTGTCTTTGCAAGTCTGTCAGCAACAGTAAGCCTTAAGTGGTAGAAAACAAAGAGACTTTCAGTGTATATATACAGATATATATATGAAAAATTCCATATCAAAAGTGGCATTTTATGTATGTATAAAGCCAGGTATGAGGTATCATCTCACAGGTATGTTTCTTCATTGTAATTAAATACCAATGCCAGTACTGGCATTTCATAGTTTACTATTTTAGACCATTGTTGCATTCACAGAAAGTGCCTCTACTTCTGACTAGCATTTACATGTTCTTAACTGTTGCCGATGCAGAGTAGCCAGATATCAGAGACAGAGAAACTGATCTCAGAATCTCCTGCAAAAGAAAATTTTACTGCAAGGAGATTAAAGAGTAGCTGGAATTCAAAAGGAAACTAAAAGTGAAAGCATAAATCTCAGTACAGAATGAGAATGCATGTTGTTGCAAGGAACAAAGAGACATCTAAAAAGAAAGAAAACAATACATAAGTTTAGTGGAGCCTTGATAATGAATATAATCCTATGCCAGAGGAAAAAAGGCAGTGAAGGTGCATAAAAAAAAGAACAGGGTACTTTTTATAACTACCCACAGCTCAGAAAAAGTTTTTTACATCACTGACAGTATTTACATTGCAACAGTAACTCCTGTTCTTCTCCTTAGCTACTGACATCTCACAAAATTTTAAAAATACATATATATAGATGCTAAGATCAAAAAACATCAAAATTTAGTTCTTTCAAAGTGTATACATATAATCTGAATATATATATTTCGTTATGTATATTAGAAATATCTAATCTGTGCTCCCTTTTCACATCTGTGTTTGTGTCCCTAGTGGTCCCCCAGTAAAACTCTGCATTCTGCATTCATGCTGTAAATCTGATTCTTTACCACTTCCTGCTACAAGAGATTAGAGGATTTACCCACCCTCCACAAACCCAAGGGTCACTTTTTAGAGACTCATGGAAAATGATGGACCCAATTCAGCAGATCATCAACAGACAACACTTCACTCTAAAGAAGCACTTTTCCCAAAGGAATCACTACCATCAGCAGCTTCAGCACATGAACAGCAGCACCTGTCTGCCTGCTTACTGTGATCTTTTCCTTGTCCTGCAGCAGTGCAAACGCTAGGTTGAGGAGTGACTGGCATCAAGGCCTGGCGAATGGCTTTCTCCCAGCCCTGAGCTACGTCAAGTCCAACTCCGGAGGCAGCGAGAACTGGACTGTGATGAGTGCTGCCGTTGTTCTCGCCAACAAAGTACACCATCGTGTCAGTGATGATCTCAAAACAGTAGGGGTTGCTGCCCTGCACCACGTGCGAAAAATCTCGAGGTTGAGTCACCTGGAGAATTTCTGAAAGTGGAATCTCCTGAAGAAAGATATTAAAAAAATAAAAAATCAAAGTGCACATAATATTTTAATGTACTAACGCTCATAACTTCAAGCGTTGCAAAGAAACCAAATCAAATATATCAAAGCCAAAACACCAAGCTTCATAAATAAATTCAAACTGCACATGACCATTGCCCACCCAGTTTTCTGAATTCCTATATAAAGCCTAGACAGACTTTCAGGCCCACCACAGTTCTCTCTACAAAACTACTATTTTCTACTCAAACTACATTTATATTCATCATGAGACACACCTCCCCATCACATGGGTAAGTGATGCACAACTAGAGACTGACCATTTTCCCCCTGCAGTTTATACAGCTTAGGCAGAGAAGAGCATGAAGGAAAAAAATGAAACATTAAGGAGAGGATGCAGTTATACATGCTAATCAATAAGCACTGCTTTGTGCATCAGAATTGTTTTGGGTAAAGATTCTCTGTCATACAGATATTAGTGGATATTATCTATCTGGTCACTTTAAGATCATGGTACAAGACTATTACAGAACATATCTGAAGGAAGAAATGGTTTCAAGTTCACACTAGCTGGAGGAGGACATTCCACATCCATGGAAAGGTGCAGGTGCATGTCCCTTGCAAGAGCAGTGAATAAGCAGGTGAACACCAGGCGGGCATTAGGAGGATAAGAGATGGTAGCTGATTGAGATGAAGAGCAAATAAATGTAAAGGCAAAAACTGTGAAGTACTCTAACAGCAAAGACAATCAGATCTAAGCAGTTGAGACAAGGGATGCAAAGGGGCAAGTGAAAGCAGTGACATACGGAGCAACAAGCAGGAACATATTTTACCAGCTGTGTTTTGAATGTACAGGGCAATACAAGTATCAGAGAGGTCTGAGAAGAGACTGCATTGGTCAAGACAGGGATGAAAAGGATCTGGGCAAGTTTAGCTGGGTGTACAGAGAAAAGGCTTGATCTTAGAGATGTTATAAAGGAAGAAGCTGCAAGATTTGGATCCCCGCCTAAAGGTATAAGACAAGAAAAGGAAAAGTCCTGTTTACACATTCAAATGCATTTTCTGAATATTCCACCACCAAACACAATCCTGCATTGACAATACACTAAGCTCCACTTATATAAACATAAGACTACACAGTAAATTTTCTTGTAAATCTTGTTTGAAACTTTCAGTTGTTCAGAAGGAAGTAATTTAATTTGAGGAACGTTGAAATAAAACACGTAAGCATGCAAACTTTCAGTCACTACTCAGAGAACACAAAAATCCAAGCCTTCATTCAACTGGTGGCCAAAGAAATTATCTGGTAATTGTGAGGAAAGCTTAATATGCCAGGTAATTCAGGAGAACAGTACATGCAAAAATGTAAGGAGAGACATACTCAAGGGAATTAGAGCAGGAGCTGCAAGCAACTTCTCAGAGTTAGTCTTGGTCCTTCTCAGTTACAGGCTTTGGGCAACAATTAACCTGGTCACAGTTTTGGTTCAAAAAGAGATAGGAAAATGGAGATAATACATAAACTGCTCACAAGTAGATTTCATATCTATAAAGCACTGAATAAATCAAGTGAAACATGATTATTACTCATCATTAATTACCTTGTAATATTTTGTTCCAGATTCATTTTGAAATAGTGTGAGGCATTTGCTGTCCAGTCTCCAGTAATGTCTTTTTCTCTACAAAATGTACAGTACAATTACATAAGGAATAAACCTCTCATATGGCTTTTGCTATCTCATTATTTAAATAAAAACAATGCTTTAAATTACTGTGATAATAATTCAAAATTAATCTGCAGTTTAATCTTAGCTACAGAAATTTAAAAATAAACTTTGGGAATAAGGACTTTGTTTTAATTGAAGAAGAAGCTCAAAAATTATTTCAACAAACTAGTAAAAATATCACTTACCTCACAACAAAAGCAGTGACAACAGGAGTTCTCAAACAGGAGAAAACAGTTACTAGACAGGTTTTACTCCAGGTGCATATTCTCACAAAATCTGAATCATTTAAATTTAGTGACAACTGTGGAAGTCATGCTTTCTCCCTCTATGCCCTCATACCAACATAGCAAAGGTTCAAGCACTGAGTGAGCCTAGCAAGTCCTTAATTCTTTCGTCAATACAATGGCAAATCAGACACATTATGAGACTCAAACGAAAAAAATACTTTGGGGGGGGAACCTAAGACAGACTAAATAGCCATTTGCTGGAAGCATCCACAAACAAGAAATCTCCCCGACCAAAAAGTAATATGGATTAACTGTTGTTTATAAATGTCTTGCAATTTAAGCAGAAGAATATTCCTTAAAACAAATAAACTTTTAGAAAGCTAATATGGCTGTATGAATCTAAGATACTTTGCTTGCACCATGCTCATATAATTAGAAAACCACTTCCATTTTCCTGGGACAAAAATCCAAGACCCTTAACTCTAACTTAGGATTACAAAGTTTGAAGTATTATTCTATTATATTTATATTTTATAAACTTTGTCATGTTAAAAAAAAAGCTTTTTTTTTTTGTTTTTGCCACATTTAAGCAGAGCTTAAATCCCTTCAGTCAGGGAGAAGCCAAGTCAACCTATAGGAGTTAGAAAAAGAAAGCTAGATCAAAAATGGATTTAACTAAAAGGAATTCCCAGACAGCACCAGGACAGAGGGTGAAGCCAAAAGGGTAAACTTCTCATTTTGACATATATGCTCGTTATTAAATCATGAGTCAGGAAAGACTTTGGAGGGGAGGAATTAAGGAAAAGGCTGGTCACTTCCTCAGGGATTCATAATCTGCCTCATACCCTACTCTGAGAAAGGATGGGACGAGGGTCAGAAAAAGAGTAAAGATGATGACATATAAAGTTCTCATTTTAAAGAGCAAAACATCTTGTTGACCAGGGAGCACAAGAAGCACACAGATCCTGCTGTTAAAATGAACCTGTCTGGAACTGATAGGAAGCCCAGTTGTTTCAGGAATAGGAAACAGTCTGACATGCTGCGAACAGAACGGTCAAGGGAAATAGCCGATGTTGTAATGCCCAACACGGAAGTCTCCTCCCTTAGGAAGCTCTGTGAGATCTTGTTTGGCTGGAAGTACCTTGCTTTGGGTCAGGATACTCCATTTGACTGGCCTTTTTCAGTTGATGTCATGGACGTAACGGCCAGACTGACAGATGAAGAAAATCAAACTAAGCTAAGGTGTTTCATCAGATCACTGTTCTAATGGGAGGTTCAAAAAAAAAAAAAAGTCCATGGGAAGTCATACTGGTTGTACTGAAAGTTTAAATCAGAGCTGAATACCAGGTCTGCCCTGAACAGTTCTGCTAGAACTATGTTATGCTAGAATTTTGTCTGCTACCTGGCCTTAGTTTTTCCAGAGCCAGCTGACGATAATTGTGACTTTTATGTAGTCTCAGCTGTAATCACATCTAAAATTCACTAGCTACTTATTTTGGATTGTGATAAGTACATCTAGGTATTAGAAAACTGTACCTCAAAGAAATGGTTTTTAAGGTAGTTTCACAAAGACCATTTACAGCAGTCAGTTTAGCTGACAATCACAAAAAGTGAAAACATTACAGTAACCTGAGCTGCCTATTATCACCCCTCAACCTGATTTCATCAGAACTTAAATAACTTCATTTCTCTAAATTCTTTAACTCTCCTTCAATCAGATGCCATAGAGATAAAGAATGCAAAAATGTTTCTACTGCCTTTCATGGACAGTCTCAATACACCATGAGGTTCTCCATGAGATCTGGGAACTTCTTAAATTCATCCTTTTCATTCACCTACCAAAAAACAAGAGGATTCACTTCCTCCCATCAGACAATACTAAGGAACCCTGTTATTTTGCCTTGTCTTCCTCTTCCATACACAAAACCAAGTAGCTCGCCTACTCAATTAAGAGCTCATTACTGGTAGCACTGGCAACAAACAACACAATCTTTTTAGAGGATGCTTGCATACCCAGTAACATACAGTCAAGCCACAACTCTTAGAGTGAATTACTAGAGGAAGTAAGTGCTCCCATATCTACATATAACTATTTACAAATACCTAGATCATTAGAATAATACTGTCAACCATTTCAGTACACATAATATTCTTATGATTTCCAGTTTTTCACACAGTAGAATAGAAAAAGAGACACAAGTATTTAGTTCAACTACTAAAGAGAAAGCAAATTATTCCAAGTTACCTTCTCAGGAAAGCTGAAATACTACACATGCAGTTCATTTGAGACAATGTAGAGATGCTTTTTCTTCTTAAAGTGGAGAAAGAAAGTACTGTTCAATCACCACATGAAGAATTTTTAATAAATTACAGTTTCTCCCTTGAACCAGATTTCTTTATGATGAACATCACAGCTAAGTTCTTTCAAATTATACTCTAAATCAGAGATAAAATATACTAGTTTAGAGAAATAACTTAATTTAGGAAGAAACTAAAGTAACTGACCAGGTTGTCTCTACTAGTATAGTGGACCATCCATCCTTCTTTCACCATTGTACTGCTCTTCCTCTTTGTGTGTTTGATTGACTGTACAACTCGCATGAGAGGAATATTATTGCTTGTTGAAGGACTAAAAAGAAGACAGAACAGTTTAATATGTAACAAGGTAAAATACAACAGTACTGCAATTATACTCATTTTACACATTTAGTCCATAAGTTTCAGGAACAGATACGTTTTTATCCCATACAGATTTAGTTGACGGATGCATTAGACAAGGCATCTGAGCTCCTACTAGCTCTTCTAGGGCAAGTATTGCAGTACTTAAGAAACAGATAAGAAACACACTGAAATGAGGACACCCACAGAAATCATCTTCTCTCAAAACAATCTGCTGAGACTGTTTGTCTTTCATACTATTTCACACCACAGAAATATAATTAACAACACCATAACTATCATTTCTCCTTGTCTATGTAAGTTGATTATGCTGCTTCATAATACTGCTGTTAATTAAGGTCTCTACCAAAGCAAACTTTCAACTTAGGAAAACATAAACTGGAGTATGTTAAATCACACCTGCACTAGAAAATTCTATTAATGCTAAGGTATATTAACTGTCCTGTAGACAAGGGTTTAATAATCTATAATATTCTGAGAGAGCAATAAATTAAACATACAGATTTTAACAGCACTGAAAAGGAAGCCAAACACTCTGCCTAACACCAGAGATGTACATGTGGCACTAACAGACACATCTGTAAATAAACATACATTGTGAGGTAGTTTCAAAACAAAAAATGTAAGGATGCTTTAACATGGCATGCTGTTACACTACAGAATTGGCTACAGGATGCCGTCATGCCAAAAACCTGAATTGCTTCAAGTCTGATTAGAAATAAATGGAAAAATCCTACTTAGAGGTAGATGTTGCTTCCCACTTAGGAGACCCTTGAGTTATAAATCACTGAAAGTTGGGAGGCATCATTTTATGCTCTCCCTCACAAATTTGCTATTAAGCCCTGAGCTACAGTGATGTTTAGTTTGACCAAATACAACCACGCTTATCTTATTAAGAATGACTAAAAAAATCAGGATGACTACTCGGAATAATAGAAAAATAAAAACATCAAATTTGATTTAAGGAACTATGTTAACAGTTATTGGATAAAAGACTTCAGAAACATCACTTTCAAGATAAATAATGCAAACTATTGCATAACATCCATACACTATGATGCCAATATTAAAATAACCCAACCAATGCCTTTTAAATCCACCCATATATAACAGTAACTAAATTAGGCTCAAGTCACAGAGACCTTAACCATGCACTAGCTTTGTTAAGCCATAGGTTTTATCCTGCATTGATAATCTGGTTGTATTTCTCCAATAACTGCCACAGCATAAGACTTTTTCCAATTAGAAGAGACTACATTCTTTTTGTCTATTTATGTTTCAGATTTTCTTGAGACAGGAAAACTTTATGAAGTATTTTCAAGCGAAAAAAAAAAAAGAAACCCCACACAAATGGAAAATACACTTTCAGCAATAAAACTCAGCTAATTGGAAACAATTTGCTCAGAATATTGAGCAACATACATCCTGAGCAAAGAAATCCATCCTATAACTTACCTGATTGTTTTGACAGCTTCCTCATCTTTGTCTGCATCAAGGTCAGATGGATCCATAAAAAAGATTTTGTCCTCTGGAGGAGAGGGCTCTTCAGCATCATCTAGAACTCGACTACCATCACTATTCATTTCACTGCTATCAACTTCCATTGGCATATCCAAGTCCTGGCCTGGGCTAGCAGGTTCTGGAAACAGCACAAGTCAGACACAATTTCAAACACACAACTAAAAAAAAAAACCAAAATCCTCCAAAACCCACTTTTTTTNTGTATTGTCAAAACCCCCTTTTTTTTTTTTTTTTTTGTTCACACTTATGGAAATAAACATAAAACTACAATCACAACATACAAAATCTTTACATTTTTGCTACAAGATACTGTACTGCTACTTTAGCAGAGTATGCTAAAGAAGATTATCAACTTTGTTTTGCTAAATGCCAAGGCAAGAGAGACCCAACTAAAACATGAACCATACTGAAAGAAACAGAGTGAAAAGCTTAAAGTCTGAACCTAAATCTCATTAAGTAATTCTGTTCTACAAGTAATCAGGACGAAGTAACCTTTTGATGGCTAGAGATGACCCAGAGAATTATTCCTGTGCAAATGAAATTCTCCATTAACAGAAACCCAACTCTTCTCTCCCTGCTCTTGTAGTCCTTAGTAAGAAAAGTAAGAAAGAAAAGGGGGGCTGTGGAATTGCAGGAAAAGAGAAAAGCAGAACAGATCTTATTCACCTCTAATTTTCTGCAGGCAGAAATTTAGTGTTTTCAAAAAATGTACAACTGGTACTGTGGAAAACTAAAATAATATAAAAATATAAATATCTTCATCTGTAGCCTTTTTATAGTTGTTTTTTTGTTTGTTGGCTTGTGGGGGGTTGTTTGTGTGTTTGTTTTTTACCTGGGGTGAGTTCAACTAAAAGTGGGAGAAAGAACAAAAAATAAATTGCTCCTTACGTCTTCAGAAGAACTACATGAGACCATAGTTCCCAAAATATGTGGCCTTTAGCACCTTAGCATCATGAGGGCAGTAAAACCATCATGTTTTGATGCAAACACCATGCTGCACATTGCTGTTCACAGCCACCAACCTCAAGATCCAGAGAAGAGCCTGGGAGCTAGAGAAGGTTGGCATGAATGGATGGGATATATTGCTCAATGGCAACAGACCCCCTAGCTAACACAGCTGTTGCCCAAGCCTCTGAATCAAGTTGTACGGTTTGATGCAATCTGCTGCACGTCACCAATTTGTTTCACCAAAACATGTGTGACAAGGCAACACAACCACAGAATGGCTGAAGTCAGAGAAGATTTTTGAAGGTCACCTAGTCCAACAACCCCTCAAGTTCATTTCTCCAGTCTGCTGAAATCCCTCTGGATAGCAGCACAAACTCTCTGTCGTATCCACCAGTCCTCTCAGTCACCTGCAAACCTGCTGAGGTTACACTCTGCCCCATCAAGATCATTAACAAAGATGTTGAACAGGACTGGACCCTTTGTTGGCCCCTGGGGTACAGCACAAGTAACTTGCCATTGATAACCACTCTCTAGGCTCACCCATTCAATCAGTTTTTAATCCCTATCTGCTCATCTCTCCCATATTTCATCAGCTTAACAATGGTCTAAAGCTTATAAAAATACTCTAAATATTCTTCCACAAAGTGTTCTGCACACTCTTCTTTCAATTCTGCAAGGTCTATTCAGAAAGCAGTCCTACTTCATTGAGGCTTCCAGAACTTAGAGCTGAGTTCTTCCTTTTGGTTTGGCTTGGAGTTTTTCTCCTTTCTCTTTTATCTCAAACACCTCAGCTAACTCTGGCCAGTAAAAATCATGGATATGAGAAAGTTATAAAAAATGGTACATGCCTGTTGTTTCAGAGTTTTTAGTCTTCTGATGTTGAAACATTTTTTTTTACTTTTTTACACTCTCTTTCTGATAAACAGTGAATTGTTTACATTCCTCTCTGGAGGAAGAAAGGATGAACAAACACTACGGTGAGCCAATAGAGTCAAAAGAGTTCTTGCATCACTGTCCAATCCACAGTCATTGCTAGATGTCTTTAAATAGACATGTCATGTAAATAAAACTCTCTTTTCCTGTTCATCTAACCTGGAGTCAGGTGCGTGTTTGTGCTCTCTCTTTGTGTGTTCATCACAACTGCCACACATGTCTTCAGATATTAACATTTTAAAGTATCTATTTCATGGTGAACAATGAGCAGACTGATCACAACAGGTCTTCATATTTGTACATTGGGGTGGCTTCTAGATTTTTCATTTCCCTCGAGCAATCCCAAGCAAAGGATAGTGAACCTGTCAAGACTGATTAAGTAAAATTTAAGTCATCAGTGTGTAGGTTTTACAGCAAATCTTTTTCATTTTCACTGACCTTAGTGAAAGAACTGGCAAGATAAATAAAAATATTTCAAATATTCAGAGATGAGAGAACTAAATATTAATGCATCTTATTCAGCCTCAAAAGGTCTCTCACTATTTGAAAGTATGTTTCATCTCTTACCTCCATTGAAAATAACCTCTCCAAGACAGTCTCGAGGTACTTTAGGTGCACAGCGCTTGTGGCAGTTGAATCTGCAATCTAAAACAGCAGATAAATAAGGCCATGATACCAGAACCTCACTCCTCACTCACCCAGACATGAACATTTATCATTCACATCCTCCAATACAAACTTCAGTTCAGATTCATACATTTGCATGTAACTGAAGACAGCATCAATGAGGTCACCTCCAGGAGGAAATGAACAATCTTGTCCTTATGTCACATGTTGATTTGTCCCACCACTATTTATTATGTCAATACTTCCCCTTCCAGTGCAAAATGGTTTGCTTCTTCTGTAGCTTTTTCTGCAGCTATTTTTTCCCTCATGATGTAATTTCTCCCATTCTTTCATTTGTTCCACATCCTTTTTTTCCATTGCTTTATGATTTAACTGTCTCATCTCTAACATTTTCCCCCACCTGCCAACTAATACTTGTAGACATCAGAGCCTTCTACAATCACACAACTACATCAGAGCAAGTATGTTCTGCAGTAAATCCTAAAGTCCAGTTCCCCTCTCATTCAGGCTACAGATTTGCCTGACTACTCAAGCTCCATTTCTTGCTGACACAGGACAGACAGAATAACATTATGTCCAGATTTGGCCTGATGTGTAGATGGAATCTCACCTGGATGTGAGCCATTTCTGCACCCGAGCTATCAGACACAGCCTACTGAACAAAGTCCACTGTACAACATTACTGGTATTAACAGGAATTTCCTTTATTAGTAGCATCCCTGTGATTGTCAATTCCATCAACACCATGAATTTCAAAACTCCCTACTGCCCCCACAACTATTTTCATATAGATAATTTAGCCTCTTTTTGCTCTCCAAAGCAAGCTCAATGTGTTTTTCTTTTAAGCCCCGACAAGAGAAAAAACATTATCTCTCCATTTTTAGTAGCAGAGGAGCCAAATTCTGGAGCAGAATACAATACTGCTCAGCCTCTGAGTGCCTAAAAGGATGCATCCTAGGAGATCCATGAACAGTCTTTTTTACAGCCGTGGCTTCAGTCCATATTATGGAATACAATTACTTCACTACTTCAAAGGAGGCTGGAAGAAACAGAGATATTTCAAATCCTGTCAGGAAACTAGAAGACTGAATCTATCCTAATAAATTAAACTACATTCAGAAACATCCCTGGATACTGCAATGCAATTCTCTAGTCTAGTAAACAGCTACAAACATCCCCTAGCATGCTTTTGGCCCACAGCATTAGCATATTCCCAAACAGTTCCAAGGTCTAGCTCATAAACCAGAGCATCCTATGAAATTGCTCCAAACAGGCAGTCTGCAGAGAGCCACCCAGGCTGGGATGCTAAGAAAACTTGTTCATGAACATGGGTCATTCTGTCCCAGCTGACATCAGTGTCCGGGAATGTTTCTGGGCACATTTAATTTATTACCACAAGTACAGTCTTAGCATCTCAAACACCATCCTCATAGACCAAATAGCACCTTGAATTAAATCAAGAAATCCAGCGGTAGTCAGAAAGAAATCTTATGGATAGTCAGAAACATAAAACTACTAAAAGACCCCAAGCTTTGTGAATGTGCACAAGGAAGTCAGTGGGAAACCTTAAGGATCTGTAGAAGGCAGTATGAAAATATTTGAACTGCTTGGCATTGATTCCTGATATATTAAAAATAAGTATAGGATCTTACTGCATCAATGGAGGCCTATTAAGATACTTATTTCTGTCCTGCACATATACATAGCATTTCTCTAGGCTTGTTTGCCATGCATAAATGCTTACAATATGCATACAAATAATATTTTTATCCAGTGTCATTCAATTCCCTGAAACCGACGTGGTAGCCCCATTTGTTCAGCTGGATACAGTCACAGCAATTGTGTACAGCCAGCAGCATCTGTATGTTAAAACCACAAGGCATCTTTTTCAGGCTTCATTATTTTTATATCATGTGTATCCAAGAGACACACTGACTGGAAAAAATATCAAAACCAGTTCAGGATGCAGACTTCTGTTATTTGCAGTCTTTGTAGTCTGTTTGAAATGAAAGATAAAACTATTTCCTTACTTACAGGAATGAGACAGCAGTATTACTAGTCAAAAAAAAAAGTTAACACAGCTGTAAGCTTACAATTTTTTTCCTCTTCTCTAATAAAGCAAACTGAAAATGAATTAAGTGACCTCTCTCAAAAAGCTGACCTTCGATACTCCCATCTGACAAACTGACATGAGAGAAATGGAAGCTCCTTTCCAAATTAATGTTTACGATTCACCACTAGACTTTTGTTTCCTGCAACAAAGGTGACAGATCTGCACTAACTAGTAATAAAAAGCCAGAAGGAGATCACACTAGTTATGCCCTAGGAACCACATGGAAGACTCTGAGAACTGAAGCCATACATGTTAACATACACTATGTAAAAACCATGCAAGTTCAGCACAGGCACCTAAATCCAAAAGGTAATAATCAGTATCCTGTACTAGAATAATACAATGAAAACTCACAGATTCTTTAGTGGTCAGTCTAGAATACAGATATTGAACAAAAGCAAGCATTTCCCATTTTTATTAATTCATCATTATCTTTCTATAATTACCATGTTTTCAATCTACATAATTAATTTTATTTTTCAGAAAAATGTACAATGCACAGCATACTACAATGAAAGTGAGGGCTGCTGTCATCTTCTGAAAATCATGCAATATTTCAAAAATTACACTTCCTTATTTTGCAGTACACAGTCACCTAAGTTACAAACACTTTTAAATATAAGACCTTTACTGAAATTTGCAGCTACAGCAGAAAATTAAATGGCTACCTTTGCACTGCATTCCTTGGCGAAAAAGGCCCTTAAGCAGCCGTTTGCAATACTGGCAGATGGTGGGACGAGTGTAAGAGTGAACAGCAAAGGTGTGTGGGACCTTCACTCTGCAGAGCACCATCTTATCCATCCAGATGGGGCGGCCACTCCAAGAGGGAATCCTCTTACTAGGTTCTGGGCAGCAACGCTGGAATAAAGAAGGAGTACATATTGGCACCAGAACTGTTCCACTGCCATGACTGCTTTGAAAAGTCACAGCAGTCAGATGAACTGGAAAAAGGCAAAAACTGCACCCATTTTTAAAAAGGACAGAATGGACAGCCCTGGGAATCACTGACCTTTCAGCCTCCTCTCTGCGCCTGGGAAGATCACAGAGATCCTACTAGAAGCTATGTTAAAGCACATTAAGGACAGGAAGGTGATTCATGACAGCCAGTGGCCTTCCATGATGGAATGACTCCATCAGTGAACAAGAAAAAGGCTACAGATGTAATTGATCTGGAATTCTGTACAGCTTTTTACATGGTCACCGTAACATCCTTCACTGCAAAGTGAAGAGATGGATTCAATGGGCAGACTTTTAGAAGAGTAAGGAATTGGCTGGATGGTCACATCCAGAGTGTAGTGGTCAATGGCTCAGTTTCCTGACAGACGTCAGTGACAAGTGGTGTCCCTCAGGGCTGACACTGGGACCAAAGCTATTAAATGTCTTTACCAATGACAGACAGTGGGAGTGAGTGCACCCTCAGCAAGTTTGTGGATGTCACCCAGCTGAGTGCTGCAGCTGGCACACTGCAGGGGCACGATGCCATCCAGCAGGACCTGGATAAGCTTGAGAAGTGGGTCCATGTGAAACTTATGTGCCACAACAAGGCCAAGTGCTGGCACTGCACCTGGGCTGGGGCACCTCCCTGTATCAACACAGGCTGGGGATTGGTGCCGGCCCTGCTGGGAAGGACTCTGAGATCCTGGTGGATGAAAAAAATGTCAGTGGGGTTGTAAGGGAAGTGTTGGCTCCAAAAGTGACCAGACAAGAAAGCAGCCTGGCCAAGAAGCTTTAAGAGGACGTTCTGGTATTGTAAAACAAAACTATGAAAACACCAGATGGAAAAGCCTTACAGAAAGCAGGAAGTTATGTATGAACCTTTATTTCCACAGAAGATAAAATGCTAGAAATTCACTCATTACATTTATTTTTTAAGCAACCTGACAAGGTTCACACAGCACATACAAACCTCCATATAGAGGGTAAAATGGAAAACACTGGAGGCAGACAAACCAAATTCCAATCACCACCTCAAACTATCAGTTTTTAAAAGCAAGGTATAGCATGCTGGATAGCTTATTAAATCAGACAAAAATATTTAGAAAATTCAAAAATTATTTTGAAAATTAAACCCCTCAAAAAAATTCTTTGAAATTAAGTTAAAAGAAAAACTTCAGCAATTAAAACAGAAAAGGCATTGAGTAAAATGAAGAGGTATCAAAAAGATACTAAATATGCCTACAGAAATCACAAAGTTAAATTCTGTGATAAATAGTTACAATTCCGTGTTCACTGAATAAATCTTACCAGTAGTCATAAACATCAAAATAAATATTTTTCAATACTCAAGATTAGGCTTTTATAGCTTCTTGCTAAAAAAATCATGTTCTTGAACTAGACTATATGATTTGTATTTTAAACTGTGGTAAGAATAGTTTTAGTGTAAAGTAACAGGTGATGACAAAAGACTAAGGCACAAACAAATGGATCTAATCACTGCCTGTCCTGTCTTATGATGCCAGTATAGTTGGGATATACTTGATAATTGATATTTGTTATCTAATTGATAACCTCTCAGCAACCAGCATAACAAGAAACTACTATGGGTGTCTGTTTTTACTGTAAGCCCTTCATCCCCCACACCCTCCTTGATAGGGTTTGGGGATTTTTTTGATTAACTCTGTGAAAAGCTTAACAGCAGATCAGGAAACATCTTCCCCAGTATTAAAGCTTAAAATTTATATTGCTTTGGCCAAGTAACTAGTCTATGCTGATACAATAATTACAGAATGAATATGTATTGCTAAGAAAGCAAGATGCTTTATCATTCTGAAGCCAAAGTTCTCAAGATTTCATATAACCATGAGTGAAAGGCTAATCATAAAATTAAATATAAAACTTAAAATTTATTTCCTGTTTCATCTCTCACTGTAATAATAAGCAGTAAGTGTCACTGTCTAAGAATCACTATATTTTAAAATTCACTAAAACCAATCTTAATAGTTAAGCTGGACTCCCACATAGTCATCATGAGCAACTTAAAACACTATCTAGTTCTCCAGAGGTTAAAGAATTTAAAACAGAAATCGTTCCTCCTTTCACATTACATACTTCTTCAGAGGCAGAGGATGTGTGTTCAGCTTGTGCTGGCCTTGGAACTGAAAGCCCTGCTCCTGGTAAAGACACATTAGACAAGCGCCTCTTCCTCACTCCACTGCAGTTGTTTGGAATCTTGAAGGCACATCGCTTATGGTAGTTTAAGCCACAACCTGGAAGAGGAGTTTGTTTATTCAAAAAACCTCCCAACATTCAAAGTAACAAAAACAGCACCAATATTTTGATAAAGCAGTTTTAAAAGATGACCCAGGAAAATGGTAAAGGCAGAAATACATTGTTGTGTCATATTCTCTTAGTTTAGTGTTCTTGGTGCAATTCACAGAAATAGCTTTTTCTCCAGTAAGCCCAGTTCTAGTAACAAGGTCTAAGATTTGGAAGCAGCTGATCTCCCACCACCAGGAGGCTTTCATCACTCCCTCACTTCAGAGCACAAGAACCAAGAAGAATTCAGTGAGAAGGCAGCATCAGTACCTGACAGCAAGCTGAAGAGTGCTCCACAGCCAGCTGGATGAAAGCCATAAGGAAAGGGATTCCCCTTTGGGAGTCTCTCCAAACTATGTGTTCCTTGTGCAAAGAACACAAGGTTGTAAGCTAGCTATTTTTTTCAAAGTGAGAAACAACAACACTTCTTAAGTCATTAGCCCAAGGTCACGCACCGTTTGCATTAATGCCAAGATCAGAACTTAGGTTTTCCAATGCACAAATACTTCCAGCTATGAAATACTATATTTATCACTTGCTAACATACCAAACACAATACAACTTCTTCTTCCTCATCTTATATAGATATACACACACACAAATACTAAATATCAGAGACTTACCTTCACATTTTAATCCCTGTCGTACCAAACCCCAAAGCATCTCTCCACAGTAGTCACAAAAAGTAGGAGCCTTGTAGGAATGCACATAAAGTGCATGAGGACGAATCTGGAAATCTTCAACTGTAGCCAAAGCTTTTGAAAAATGGCAGTAAGTTACAGCTCTTGCCACAGGATCAACAATGATTTACAGAAAGAACATGTTTTAAAAATGGCTAATTTAAAGAATGCTAACAAGCTATTTTAGAAATCAGCATTTTACAGTATGCCATTTAAATATGCATTTATGAGATTGCATAGTTTTCAGTAAACATTTTTATTGAGAAAAAATATCCATTGAAGTCTGTAGGCTAATGGCCCCTACTAATCAACAATATTAATCACTCTGTTGAAAACCTCACTAAGTTGAAGGCAGGTACAATAAGCTTTGCTAAAAGCAGCTTTAAACATTTGACTTTTAATTAAGAGAGACTTAATTTTCAAGCTGTTTTGTAACCTACAAAATTTTCAAAAAAAAGACAGTTCAACAGGATAGATTTTTATCTTCTAAAGGACTTTTGCAGTAAAAGCTTATTAGACTAAACTCGGTGTATCAAAACACAACTCTGGGTAAAGTTTCCACAGAACACTAAATATTCCTTTCCTCAAACAAGCATAGATATATTTAAATTATTTTTGTCCTGTTTCTTTGAGGGGGAAAAAAACAAACAGGTATTTTACATCAACATGACCTTGCCCTCATGGCTACTACTTTTTTATCAGATACATACTATACATACTAACATTTCCTATTCAGATTCTTATTTTTTAAATCCTACTGAGAGATTTACATGTCTTCAAAATGCCTCAGTTTCGGGTGGTCTGTCTGTCTGTAAGGAAACTGTCAGAGACTGCCAAGAGACAGACAAGAAATTTTCCAAATATGCTATTCACCAGAAGCAATGAAAAGCTCTAAATAAGATGATCAATTACTGTACATCTTAGACATGCCCTGAAATGTGGCCAAGGACTCAGTCTTACAGCTATGAAATTCATACTTCATTGAACAAGTTTACAAACCTAAGCTCATGACAGTCAAGAGGTCTCTCTTCCTAACATGTAGGCTCAGTTTGTCACTTTATCCTCAAAGACTTAAAAAACTGCTCAATACTAGTCCAGCTTTTATTTGTAGTTTAACTACAGCTGACTTCTGATTGCATTTGACAAAGTATTGATCAAACACATACAATGACAATCAGGGCTGTGGTTATTTTGTCCTTGTTATTAGTTAATAACCACCACTCTAAGGACTATATTGTTTAAAGAAACCATTTTTAAGAACTACAATAACCTGTAAGAGTCTGGTTTTATAGGTATGATGCAGCAACAACATTTATATGAAGTCTTATGACAGCATAAGCCATCAATAGCACAAACTACAGAACAAAAAGACAGATACAAGCAAAAGAAAACCCACAACAGTTGGAGGAACAAATTCTGAATCCTACCTGCAGTTCGCCTTAAATAAAAAATTAAAAACTGATTTATTTATAATAATAAACCTGAAGAAGATTAAAACAGAACAATGAAAAAATAACAAAACTGAGTACTGAAGCATCAGTGACACTTGGACTTTCTTGGAAACCTCTACCCCAAAGCGTATGAGACTTAAGTGAAAAAGCTCAAGGCAGGCATAAAAATAACGCCCCATGAAGTCCTACTCTCTTTTCACAGGCTGAATAAAGAGCTGTTCCACTGTTACAATAGTACCTACCGGAGAGTACAACCTCAACAAGATCTCCCTCATGTATCTCTTCTGCTGATGTAATTCGTTGCAAAATATTATCTGAGTTCAGGTCATGGCGGAACAGGAGAATTTTGTCATACATGCCAAAGAAACCACACTCTGGGAACTGCAACAGAAATCAAACTCTAAATTAATATATGCTTTTTGATAATCCTATACATCAATGTTTTTAAGAACAGCTACAGAACTCATGAGTTGCAAATGTTTCATGGTAACAAAATTAATCTCTTTATTTTTGAGGAAACAAAGCCTTTTCTGAAAATTTCTAATTTTATTTTTTAACCTGAAAAAAAAAGTGTTAAGTTTTTTGTTTCTTTGAGTTTTTAATCTCTCAGACCTGCATAATCAGTCTGGCAAATAAAAGCCAATGCAGGCCTTTAACTTGGGTACCACCACCTATAACCCTTATTTCATGGGTATTCTTGTCAGGCAGGTATTTAGCTCGAAAAACTCCAGCAGCACCTGCTACACTTTTCTTGAGGAGCAAGCCAGTTAAGAGGCTCCATGTCATCATTCTACAACAGTTTAGATCTACAGATGTGAGAAATAGCAAGTAACATTCTCCAGAGAACACTGCTTCAGCAGGCAAGTTGAACTCTATGACTTCTAGTGATCTCTACCAACATTACCCATTTTTTGTGATTCTGTGAAAGAAAAACTCAAATCCCCACAACGACNGAAAAAAAAGGAAAGAAATCCACATGGGAAACAGATAGCTTTTTTTCAGTGTCATGGAAAAGTGACATATTATTTAGTGTATCTCATTCTGCATTTTCCCTACTCTTCAAAATACTGTCAAATATGAGTAAATCTTAAAATGAAAAGCTTAAAAGTAAATAGCTCATGGGGAAAAAGAGCAGGCACAGACCCTGCAGAGGAATGAGCAGCACTCAAGCAGCTCCTTTGACCTTTTCGGTTTAAACCAGAATTCAAACTTGAGGTGGGAACACATACACAGAACAAAACAGGAAAAATGTGGTAAAAAATATGGAAAAGCTCAGAAGAAACTTTTAATTAATGAGGTAGTGAGTTTGTAATTTACATGTTACACAATCGAGAAGTATTTATACTGCATGAAGCTTGCGGTATATTAACTGTTCTTAACTAAAATCTAAGATTTGTTCTACCAAATCAAAAATATAATGAAGGTATCATATCCATCGTGCCCATTTTTTTCACACTTTCTTCCCATTCAGAGAAAAAATAATGTCCTCTTTACAGCAGCAATTTTATCTGAAATATCAAGTTGGTCTTTGTTTTGGTGTGCACACACTACATAATTACATGACACATAATACTGAAGAAGTCCATGCTCCAGAAAGCATGCTACCTTGGATAGTCACAAAGAGAAGCAGCAGAATTTGTATAATTTAATCCTTGCAAAAGACAGAGCTGACCAATTTATATTGACACAGAGATATTTAGTCCACAGCAAGAAGAAACTGATTTACTGGGCCGATGCCAAAGCAGCTGGCTGCTTCCTCTGTCAACTCACTCTCAGGTTTCCTATGTAAAATAGCAAATATCCAAGAATCTACTTCTGAAAATTACACTTTTCCAATTGTCCAAAGATCATTTGTAATAGGAAAGAAAATATAAACCTTAAGAATTAACTGTGCTGCCCAAATACGTGTCTCAGTATCTCTGCAAGTATGCACAGGACTTGACTTTATATTCGGAACATGCAAAGATACAGCCACTAGTAATTCTTCCAGGGGAACTGATACTTCTTCATATCTGAAACCACATCATAAACTTACTTTAAGCTCTCACCCAAAATCCCATTGTGCCTTGATTGACAAGCAAACAAGATATATTTACATTATTAAAATAAGTGCTTTGAGGTTTTATTCCTTGATCCACTGTGAACTTTTGTTAATTGCATTATATTGCTGAAGAACTTAATTCTACCAAAAGGGATATAAAATCAACACTACAACAGCATATATATGACACTTTTTAATAACACCAATATTAATTTCAGCTGCCAGGAGGGACAACTCATGACTCAGGGAATCATGTGAACTACTGCCTCTTTGTATTAAGTTCACAGAACCACCTATGAACTACAGATTTTAAGGAAGCCTCTAAGATATTTAACAGGTCAGAGTCTCCTTCTTTTGATAAAGATACGTATTCCTCTTTTTTTTTCCCCGCTCTTTAACACAATAACCCTGTCATGCAGCTGCCAGAACATCCCTACACATAATCCTCCACCTCAGTAACCAGAGGTCACATAATCACCTGCCAAGCAGCACTTATCTTAATTGCTATGATAAAATATATTCTGCCTTTGCAGCATTTACCCATTTTCATGTACAAATCTTGGATTTAAATGTTTTAAACATACAGATGTTTTAAACATATTACATTAGTTTTCATTGCTAAAAAGCATTAAATGACAAACTAAAGTTACAGATAAACACTCAAGTCCTCTTTGTGACACCAAGTATAATCACTACAAAATGTGAGACATTACGCTCCTTAGAAAGCAGCATCAACATTGATCCAAAGTTTGTAAATAACATTATAATAACTATAATTAAGATTTTTGTTTTCAAATAAATTTCAGACAAAGGCAAAATTAATTTCTATGGAGTAGAAATATTGTGAAAAAAGCAAAATCATCTCTTACAGATTGTTACAACTGTTGATATCAACACCCTCATTTGGTTCTCCATTAATTAAATTGGCCTTTTAAGCTGTGTATCATGAATGCTCCTCATATTGTCACAGCAAGATTTACTGCCCTGTTCTTCCAAAACAAATATACTTACACAAAAAAAAAGTGACTGTGAAAGATTGTCTGGTTTTGTAACTCTAACATTTAACCTCCTTAAAAGGTATTTCTTTGATTTACAAACTTGAGCTTTATCAATGACTTCTAGACTAAGATGCAGAATCACATGCTCACAACTAACAAGGGAATAATCTATACTAGTACAGAGTATGAGAATTCTCTCACTAAACATAGATTCTGTATACAGTTTCTTTACTATGTGACAAAGACTGCAGCACAACACATTTTTCTAGGCATTGTGCATGCCTGATCTCCATTTCTGAAATAATTCCAGAAGCTGAAAGGATGCGAAAAGAGAGAGCCTGTTCATTGGTAGAGAGAGCTTCAGTTGCTAGGAGGTTTTCCTGAATCCATAAGAAGGACAGGCAGTAGCTGAGGAATCTCATAGTAGCTCCTTTACCTGTCCTGCCTGTGAGGTGCTTGTCTGCACATCCACAAAGCAGCAGAGAGGAAAAATGCAGGTGGGGGCAGCCCACCAACACCCTGCCCAGAACTTCCCAGCCCCTTCACAGGAGCCATCAGGCCACTAAAGGCCCATCTTCACAAGCCAGGGGAGAGCAGAGAAAGAAGGGTAGGTAGGAACCCAAATTAAGAACTCCAGGGAAAAGATACCCAGGCCTTCACAGGACATCCTTGGACCCAGTTTCCACACATACACTGATCAGCTAAGTCAACACCAGAACACCTTTTGGCCTGAGAGGGGTTGCAGTCCAGTGGTATGATACAGATTATAAAATGCTGGGAAATTAGGATTGTACAATACCTATGAAATGTTTACAGAAGGAAACAAAGGCAAGGAAAGAGGTGATTCAGGAAGGAATAAACGTGGGAAAAAAATCGAGGGATAAGAAGATAAAAGAGGCTGGTAACCTGTAAACAGGGGTTGGTCAGAACAATTGTCTGATCATGCCCTGTGCATCATCAGCACCACCCAACCTCTATGCTCATTAAATTCAATTTCTAGGTATTTTCCTGCATTATTTTCTCTTATTCTGAGCCCATGTGGGTGTATGGGGGGGTCTGACTGCCAGCAATCAGAGCAAGAGGACCCTGTAATGTCAGTGACTGGAGAGGTCAGTTAAGTGAAATCAAGAGCTTGAATATCCAGGTGTCAGCAGCTGGAAAGACCAAGTACCAGCAGCTGCTACTTGGCAGAAAACGTTTAAAGCTGGCTGCTGGAGACATCCACTATTTTTTTACTGGTGGGTGAGTGGGTATGTGTCTGTATGGTTTTTCCCCCACTACCAGACCTCCATCCTGAACCACCAGAGATTGACAGAGCATGGGACCGCTGGTGCTGTTTGTGTCCATGTGAGTGCTCACAGACAGACACACAGCTGATCTGTTTGGATCTGTGTGTATACATGTATGTGTTGCACACCTGTATCCAAATGCTAGTGTCTACCAGGACGACATGGTCAGTCTTGCTGTCCGTGACTGCATATCGCGACAGTGCTGCTGCAGCCTGCAAATTCAATCATACCTAATAAAATTTTTCAAGTTAGATGAACTAATCCTGCTCTTTCCTTTCCCACCAAAAAAACGTTTCCCAGTTAGAAAAGAACAGACCCTACCAGGAAGATGCCTGCCTCTTAACTCCTTTCCACACACTCTGGCTCAGATTCCTCTCCTCTGCCCTCACTGCAGCCCCGTGCACCCAAGCCATGGAAGTGCTGGCTGGCTGCCCTCCCCACGGCCGGCTCTGATGAGCTGCAGGTGGCCCAGCAGAGCCCTAAGGCACTTGGGCCTCGATGCAGGGAGCAATCAGCTCCAACCAAGCAGCTTGGCTCCTTACAGGCGTGCGGCGCCCTGCTCTCTCTTCCGCTCCCCAGTCCATTCGGGAATTCAGCATTCCTTGCTAGCACCTTGGCCAGAAGGCTATGTGCAGACTGCTGGCCAAGAATAACCTCATCGATTAACAGGGGCTTTATTTCAAGTGGTATCTTTTAACAGAATTTTTACGCAAAGCTTAAACTATGTTCAATAGTTGAACTGTATTCAAGTTGTACACTACCAAATTCTTCTCTCCTGTACTGCAGCAAAGTACAGCTTTTATAGCTTGTCTTACGCTCATTTACATGAGGCTGTTAAGGAAGAACATTATCCAGTTCCTTTGAAGTGTTAAGAGCTCATAATGTAAACTTGAAAACAAAACTCAAAACAGAGTTTTTTAAAGCCTGTTTTATCTTGTGGGATTATACAGCTATTACTTTCCTGCATAAAAGCCTAATGTATCTGCACAGTAACTCAGAACATATAAACTGCTAATCCCAGTATTACTAAGTTTCCTAAAAGCAAAAACATGACTGTTCCCAGTCTTAACAGTTCCAAAAGAGCATCTAGTGACAGGAAATCACTTGTGTGAAGTCTACATACGCACTAGACTGTGCCAAAATTAATCTCTGGTACACCAGTATATCAACTTCTATCAAGAATATATGTAATTCTTTATACTTGGATGGCACTAGCACAACTAACACAACTAGTGCATTATTGCAGTTACACTGAAGAAAAATCATTGGTGTTATCTAGCATGCTTACACTGTAAGTATTACAGTATATCTAGCTTTAACTGAGAGTGCATTGCATCTTTTTGTCCAGAAGAACTCAACCAACACACAGCTGTCGGTATTGCTGAGTGAAACACAACTGAGGCTTCTTTCTATCTTGGCAGTAACTGAAAAATCCCTTTACTTCAAGTTCCAGGAGTTATTTTACAAAGTTCTGGACTAGTCGCCAAAAATTCACACTAGGGAAAAGTGTAGGCGGATATTGTTTCAAGGTCCAATATCTCATGACCCATCGTAACACAAAACAAATGCTTCAAACCACTGAAAGTTAATTCCAAAGTCTAATGGTCCAAAACTCCACTGGAAAGTCTCTTCGTTCACTGAAGTCATCCATTCTATTATCCTGCACCCCTACCCAGCTATTCACTCCCACTCTTTAGAATCATGCGCCAAATCACATTATCACACAGACAATTAGTTTCAAACATGTTGCAGGAGATCTTCCCCTCACCAGATGCCTCAGTACAGACATACTTGGACTACTGCTTGGCTAGGTTTTCCAGCATACAAACCTATCGCCATGCTGGAAATGCTAATCTGCCCCCCATGTAACACCTCTGTTCCACCAGTAACTCCCCAGCTCTCACTTTCTCACAAGCATGTTTGCTTCTCATGCCTCAACTCTTGCTAAGTCCCTGCATTACTTAGCTCATATGAAGAAAACAGCTGACAAGTCAAGAAGACAGAGCAATAGAAGGAAAATAGATCTGAGCACATCTGAACAGAAGAGATGACTTGCTTTCATTTTAGAGCCTTTCAAAAACAAACACCATGAACTATAACAAGCTTAACCTGGAGAAAAACCCAGAACACTGTTTGCAGTACTGTTATTTATTTATTCCACTCAAGTTGTTACTGCAAGAGTTGTAGAGATCCATTTGTAATATGGATGGATTGCAACATGATCCTTGTAACGCAATGATACAGAAGTGGAATCTAATCGGCAAGACATAAGAAATACCCCTCTGATTTTGCTAAATGGTGACCTTGCGTGGGTTCAATCAAAAAAACTGTTCTAGAAAAACCAGGCAGGAAGAGTAAGAAACAGATTACACAGGTAAAGTATCAGTACTCAATCGAAAAGAACGCAACAGTTAAAGGATCATGAGAATTTCAGGGAAACATTCTAAGGTAGGGGAGCAATTCGTCTGTTTCAGAGCAAAACATAACAAAGCCATCAGAGGAAATATATACAGAGAAGGAGAATGCTGAGTATGACTGAAAATGAAAATGATGGACAGGTCTGTGGACCAAAAAAGACGGAGAAGTTGTAGAAACATGAAAGTAAAGATTCATAAGTTTACTGAAAAAGTTACGACAAATCTTGCAGGTACTGATACTACACAACTAATAGCACAAGTAATACTACAGTACTACTTTTTTCACTTATAGCTCTAACCAGAATAAAGGTAAGCTAGAATACAGCATTTAGAGCATGCTGTCCAACATAATTCTCAGTTTGCAGGAACATCACCACAAGCAAGTTTCTAGCTTTAAGTCAGTAATCCCTTTGTTCTACTTCATGCGAGGAACAAAGAAACAGTATTCCAACACAGAACAGGACTGAGAACTTGCCTCTGTAATATCTGATCATTGTGCAAGGACACACACTGTCTACCTGCTACAAGATTTTTTGCTCCTAAACACTGTCCCTCTGTTCCAGCAGCCATGTGTCCACCTTAGGATCCTCTTCAGATTGCCCCTGAGAACTGTATGTCTGATACTTTAATACACAGAAACCTAGGTAAGGAATGAACAGAGAAGACCATGAATGTACTGGAGAACATAAGCAAGAATTTTTTTGAAGCATCTCTATAAAGTCTAAAGTTTGGACTTTTTGAGGGCTTCTATTAACCATTCCAGTACACAACAACGCTAACACAGTTCCCCCCAAACTTAACTTTAAACTTGCAAAAAAATTGAAGAAAAACACTTAAAAAGAAAAAACATCTCCTGATGTTTAGACCATCTGTAATAGAGCTAAGAGACACACCAAATATTTGCATTACTCATCTCACTCTCCTTGCAGACACATGCCTCTTTAGTTTCAGTTCTCTTGATGCTGCTTCTAATTACCCTTCTGCAAAACCTGAACAAGCTACGCTGAACACCAGTGTCTGGAGCAGGAAACACAGAAAAGCAGAGTCCTAACCAACATTTTTATACGGTAATTGTAGCCTCAAATACAGTTAGGCAGGTGGTTCAAGCTCCCAAGTAAGTGAAGAAGGACTCCTCAGAGTTTTATTTTGTTCCAGATTACGTAGAGGAAAACAAGCCTGAAATGTGACTGTGAAGTAAGGAAATATTCATTTAACACTAGGAAAGATAACACTCTAATAAGAAGAGAACCTATCAATTATTATTCCAAGTAAAAAAAAAAAGAAGGGTATTTCTCCTTATTAATGAAAGAAACACAGCAGTAAGGAAATACTGTTAAGTACAGAACTATCACAACAAGAAACCACACGGTATCCTGCAGTCAAGACAAGACAGTTTAAGCAGGCTGTGGAATACCAGAGGAAAGAGAAGCTTTAACACTGTTGAATCTCAACAGCAAACCCAGCAGCTTCAAATCTTTTAACAGGAAAAAAACAACAACCATTCGCATGACTACCGACAAGAACACAGCTCACAATTTTCACATTAGCCATACACTAATCCTAGAACATTTAACAGTCCTGCAACAGTCACCAGATCTAAAAGAAAAAAAGTCAAGGCAGGACATATTGCTGGCAAATAGAGAGTACAGGGAGAATATTGCCACTCATGTACTAGCTGCAAAATTACTTATGAAAGATGAATCCACCACACATGAGGTTGTTTCCTGATCAGTTTGCTGCCTGCAACATGTTTTCACTGAGTAGTCACTTTCTGGTAGCTGCAGGAGAGCAGAAACTGCAGCAAAGCCAGACAAAAAGGAAAACTGATCATGAAATCCTCATCAGTTTTGCAGTAGATTAAGCTTAGCATGTAAGAAGTTCGAGCTATAACACGACCTCAAGTTAAACTTTTAGCTGAGCCTGCTGAAAAAACAGAAAGGAAAAAAGAAAAGTGTGAATGTACTTGTTTTCATCTTTCTTTAAGATAGAAGACAGGAAATATGCAGATGTAAAGAGAAGAAGCTGAGACAGAAAGAAAAAGCAGCCCCTAAAATGGCTGCGTAAAGGTACACTTTTACATGCATGGTACACGAAAAAAAAAAAAAAGTTGACCCAAATAACTCATCTCTTCAGAAAGGAACCAACATGCCAAATTACATTTTGGAAGTTATTATGAAATTGGCTTGTTTGACGACTTGTTTGTAAAAATATGAAAGACGCAGTAAGTTACGAGATGGGAAAAAAGATACATAAGCATATGCAAATAACATATAACGCGCTTATGTTGTTTCAGGCTATTAGGTGAAAAAGAATTATATAATAAAACTAACCAACAATAAATATCACAATTATCACAACAATGAAAGACACGGAGATAATTCCCTGACCTTGATGGAAAACAGCAATTATTTCTTATTTTATTTAGTAACTTCTTTTCAGGCTGCTTCCTGGGATCTAACCTTCCTAACCTAAAGATAAAGATAAAATTTGGATGCAAAACCAGCATGATCAGCGTTACTTCCTTCCTCGAGAGACAGAATTTGCAACAGGGTAGCCAAGACACAACAGAAAAGTGTGCTAAGGTTCTTTTATTTCTTGGTCAACCCTCTCTTAACATAAATTATATTGATATATAAGAGTAACACATGTATTCAGTATACACAAAAACAATACTAGGACACTATTAGCTGTTTGGTGGGAATTTTAATTACTAACTAGAAACAAAAAGAACAGCTAGTATCAAGTCTGTGGCCCTGCAACGCATGTCTGTAGCCACAATTGGTCCTGTCACTGTGGCTGGCTATACAGATCTAAGAACATTCCTCAACAGTAGCAACCGTAAGCTAGTAAAAAACCTAAGCTATCAGTGACAATTGCTGAAAGGAAAAAAAATCCATATTTGAATTATAAGCTTCTCCCTTGAGAGTTACCAAAATTTCTTTCTGCGTAATTGCACATACCTAACACAGATCTTTGTCACCATACCAAACTCTTGGCACATCTCAGTTGCTATTACTAAGCAGCCTGTTAGCAAACTGTTGCCATCAGCAGAACATGGTAGCATTATGGTACTGCTATATCTTACCTTCTGATAAACTATTGAGCACACGAGGTCTTTAACAGCAGAGAGGGACAGATCCTGAGCTTCAATGGTGACAGTCTCTCGAGTGAGACCAATCTGCAGAAGGAAGGAGATCCCATGCATAGAGCCTCGGGAGTTGGTGAGGCTCTGGGTACTGAAACTGCCATTGGAGAGTCGACTGGAGAGCCCCGACTGGGGACTTGAAGACAAAGTTGGGGTCTGTGGTGCAGCAGCATGACACGTAGGTGGGGAAAACTTCTGTAAGGATGGGGGAGAAGAGTCGTTTGATGACATCTGACTTGCTTTACTCTGCCAAGATCTCCCTAGTAGTCAAATTCTAAGTAAAATACCTTATCAGTTCTTGGTTTGAAATGAAAACAAGGATAATGTAAGTTTCCCTTTCTTTTCTCAGTAAAATGCTCTTGACCAGTAAAACTTAAATTTCCCTTTCATTTGGTGCAAGCCAAAGAGTAAAATAATTACAGCTGCAAGTTACTTTAAATTAAAGGTTCTCTTTCTGCAGTTACAATCAGCTGATCAAAAGCAGATTGCCTGTCCTTTAGCACCACATCCAAACACAGAGGCTTACATAAAGGCCTCACAGGAACACATCCGCTCTGCTGTTTTATACTTGTCCTTCATTTTTATTAAAAAACAAAAGCTGGAGAAGCAAATGGAAATAGATGTTGATAATTCATTAAAAGTATCCTTGTTCACCTAATCACATAGATCATATCTTAAATGAAGTCTCATCTTCATGCAGATAGCCTTTTACAATGAAAGAAACTTCTTGAGCAACAACAGAAGTCCACGCATGTGATGACTCTATTCCTCCTTCAAAAAGTCTTCTCTGAATTCACAGGACACGGTGGACTTGAAGATCAATGAAGATATCCGATTTCATTTTTATAAAATATTTTAGCTCATGAAATGGAAGACCAGAATATCTGAAGACACAATCACATTAAATGTAATCTCTAGTATCACCCAGATAATCTCCAGCATTTTGAAATGTTGTACTCTGCCTGTAGGGGAAAAGATAAAGTTGTTACTTCACGTGAAATGCATAAAGTCACATACCCGTGTCATAACCACTCTACTTTTATGCAGCAAGATACCAACTCCTTTTACTCAAATGTGTTACATTAGAAGCATTTTGCACTTGTAACTCAAACCTAACTGCATTCCCACTGTATGATCCATAAGAAAAATCAGATCTAGCACTGACCAATATGTTACCACAACTTCTAATTGAGGTTGGTTTAGCAGAGCAAAGCACTTAGCACTCAAGAGCAAAACAACAAAAAAGGAAGGGGGAGGGAGCAGTAGAACACAGCTCTGCTCTGTACATCTACATTGAGAAGCTGGTGGGTAGGGAAGGAAAATCATTAAATGCATAGAAATGTCAAAAAAAAAAACAAGATAAAAACTCAAACTCTATGCGGCAGCATGTACTCAGGCTATCATTTTAATACTGTTATTCAAGAAAACTGAAGAATGACTTGCATGAACTCTAACTACAGGAAGATATGCAGAGCATACAATTGAGCATCGGATGGTTCCCTCGCAAAAAAAGTCACAATAATACTCGCACATCTTACTAAAAAAGCAAGTCTGCTACAACCTTCGAAAATTAATCATTTCATGAGCATGGGCTTGAGATACTCATTACAAGATGGTATACTACCTGATTCAATATTTCAAGCATTTCATGAGCAGCTGAAATGTTTGAAAATAATAATTTCAAGATTCCCCATGAAACTTCTGCCACAGGAAAAGTTTTCCACAGATGCAAAAGTGGTCCAAATACATAGATACTAAATATTACTAACAGTTTTAAAGGAGCACTGATCCATACAGGATACCAGAATCAGTAAGCTCACCTACTTTTTCCTTCCCTTATGTAAAAAAAAAAAATTCTCAGAAAGTGTACTACTCTTGCAATGAAATTTCAGAAGAAAAATACCACATCTGCACAGAGTAGAAGCTGTCCTTCCGAGAAATAAAGCTGAAACTTTTACACTATGCACTCCTGGTATCTACCAGTGTAATGGCTCAAAACCCCACTGTCATTGCATTCTGAAAGGTAGATAAGGAAAGAGAGATACACAGCTTGCAGTACTGGAAGGAAAATAAGCTCTTGGTACTGTGATAAAAATTCCTAACAGGGAATCTGGAAGAGAGAACAAATTGATACTCCTGGATTTTCAGCACAGGTATCTAGAAACTATTGCCTTCAAATACAAGAAGACTTGTTGGACATCTAGCAACAACAGCTGAAAAGAAACTTCCGCCTTAAAGAACACGCTAAACACGATACAGATGAAAGTCATAAATAAGAAGAGTAAGGGCAGCAACAGTAACATTTAAGGACCTTTCTCAAGAAAGCAGCTTCGAAGTGCCTTCAAGTTTGCTTGAAGATGACTTGTTCTCGTTTTCTACATACTGCTTTCCTCTCCCTCACCTCTCACAGCAATGCCTCACCAGAGACATGGCAAATACAAAGCCTTAGGGGTAGATTTGAATTACAAAAAACAATGCTTAACTAACATAATAAAGAACAGAAAAGCCTTATGATGTGAAAGAATTAATGAGCCTGCTAGGCAAGTTTAACTTAGACAGTGAAAACACCCTGTGAAAGCTCACCTACAACTGCCTAATTAGAACATTAATTATATTTATCAAAAGCACGACGCATTTGCATTGACAAAGCCTTCTGAAACCATATATATTTGCATACAAGCCTTTGAAGAAGTTTATCTTGTTACTCGGTAGGAAAGAATGGATCTTTCTACGAAAAGAAAGCCATAGAAACTGCTCACTTTGTAGTGAGGATAGAGTTCTTCCGAGCATCAAATCAAATGAGTGTATGCTGAAATTGACATGCAGTCTGCAATTCTGCATTTTTATTTATGCAAGGAAAACCCTACATCTCAAAAAGCGGAGAGGAACAGGGGCTATGAAGGAGTTCCTCTGCCTCCTTTCCCTGCTGCCCAGCTCGCAGCCTGCGCTCGCCCAGAAGCGCTGTCCCTGCCGTTCCTGCTGCCTCCAAACCAAGCGTGTCTCGGGCAGCTTCTCCACACCTGGCCCTTTACCCGCCCTTCCGTCCCGCCGAGCCCCGCTCCAGGCGGCTCCACTCGCAGTCCTTACCCTGCAGGGGCCGTTCCTACCGGGAGGGCCGGCAGCTCCCTGCCACGGATGCCGGGCGGGACGCGTCCTGCCTGCCGCGGGTCACGCAGCTCCGTCGGGGCTGGCGCTGGCAACCACTCGTCCCGTCGCGCCCGTCCCTCCCGGGTTTAAATCCCCGCTGCGCGACCCGCCCCCGCCGGCACCATCTCCGGAGATGATGTGGCCTCGGCCCGTCACCCCCACCCCGGGGCACCCAGGGTGGAGCTGCCGCCGCGGCGCTTTCCCCCCGCGGGGGCCGGCGGGCGCTCCCCCGAGGCACGGCCCGTGCCGAGCTCGGCGGCCGCTCCCGCCGCCGCGGCAGGAACTTTTCGAGTCCGCCCCCGCCCTTCCCCGGCGCGGTGGCGGCGGCGGCCCCGACCCCCGTACACACCCGCACACCGCGACCCCGCGGCGGCTCCCGCCCACAGCGACGGCCGCGGTGCCCCCGGTCCCACCGCACTCACCTGCGGCCCCGCTGCCCCGGACCGGAGCGGCCGCTCGCGCATCTCCAGCCCCGCGGCTCCCCGCACACACACCAGAGCCGCCCGGGACGGGGCTGCGCCGCGGGGTCTGCCGGGAGCTGTAGTTCCGCGACCGCGTTCTGCCGCGGGCCGCCCGGCCTGTGCGAACCACGAGCCCCAATGTGCCCCGCGAGGGCGGGGGGCTCAGCGCGCGCGGCGGCGCACGCGCAGGGTTCCCTGAAAGAGTTTCCGTTAGTTTTCCTTGGCCGCGGCGGGCGCTGCCCCGAGCCGCTACAGCGGGACGGGATGGGACGGGACGGGACGGGACGGCCCCGGCTGCGGGGCCCTGCGCTCCGAGCTGCAGCTGCCACCGCCCTGCCGCCGCCCTGGCCTCGCCTCTCCAGCCGTGCCAAAGCCTGGGTCCGCGCCAGCTCGCAGCCGCCGGCTGCGGTGCCAGCGCCGGGCGCGGGTTCGCGCAGCCCCCGCCCTGCCCGCCGTACCTCGCAGTACCGCGCCTCTGTCCCCCCGCTCCGCCCGGCCGAGGCACCCAGAGCCCGTGTCTCCGTCCGCGCCGCTCCCGGCTCACCTTGCCGGGACGGGGATGGCGCAGCCCCGCGGGGATGTCCCCTGGGCCGGGCAGGCCGTCCATCGCTGCACAGGAAATACTTGACCTAGTGTGTCACAGCATCGCGCTGGGCTTTTCCGTGGCCGCGCTGACCTGGGAGCTGGAAGTGCCTTTCGGCGTCTCCCGCTAGCCCCTACGGATGTCCGTGCAAGACTCAGAAGTCCTCCAGGCCCTTTTCACTGTCCGTCTCCTGCTGCGTTTCGGCCCCCCCCTTCAATACTCTGATTCACCCAAATCCCATTTTCTGCCCTGCGTTAATGATGCCACTCTTGGCATCAGCAGCAAATTTCTGCACGCGAGATACTTAGCAAAACCAGTGAGCTGAAGTACCAAATAAAACTGGTGCAAGGCAAAACTGCCTCTGTAACCTCCCTCCAGCCCGAAAGCTCCCTATTAAGAGGCAACTCGTAATCTTCCTTCTTGAATTTGGATTCAATTTCTGTGTACAATCTTAAAATAATATCCACTAGCATAGGAAGTTGCTGAAGTTTAGGTTACATACCAGACCGAAAACACCTTGAAAAGGCAAACTGTCAAATTCAAAGGCTTCTAATCCTCAGCGAGACACAGATGGAGAAGCAGATTAGTGCCTTGTCATTTATAGCTCTGTTTGTAACGTACATTTCTCATTTCCTTCATCTTGTGCTCCTGAGGCCTGGCCCAAAACCCAGTGAAGCTGAGGGGAGCCTTTCCGCTTTCTTCACCCTATTTTGCATCAGACCTTTACACGGAGCAGCTGATAGTGTAACCAGCTCTCTGCGCTGACTGGCGCCATTTTATTTGATAAACAATTAGCCTGCAGCTTCTTGTCAAAATCTGGAAGTACTTTAAACTAAAAACATAGCAGTTAATGGTTGATTCTGCTTTAAACTGGTTTTGAATGCCAAAAACCACCCTGGGACTTTTTAATGAAGGCTAATTCCATGAATAGGGGATGTTCTTGCCAAAGCTGTGCACCAGATAGCTGAGCAATCTTCGTTTCCTTTTTCCTCTGAAGTGGGACTCCCACACGCCACCACTGTAAACACAGAGCTTGCCTCCATAAACATGATTTCTGATGCTTAGCACAGCAAGGAGTCACACTCTACTGTATTTAAAGTGCAGCAAGCTTCTCACATTTTAGTAGCGGCCCTAAAAGATAGCTGTTTGTGGACAGCACCAGATGGATATTAGGTATTACCACAGTCACTGGGCAATGATTATATTTCTTTGCAAAGAAGCTCAGCTTTGTACCATCCAATAGGGCTGGTGCTATTTAATTTGCTGCCCTAAGCTGTAATAGCTGCTTTTTCATAAATCAGAAGATGGATTAGTTAAAACCAATTTATTACAGAACACAGGACAGCATCAGCCAAAATAAACCAAACCAAACTGCTCTAAGTACTTCTTTGGTGTTACTTTCTATTAAACAAATATCGCTGAAGCTTCCAAACCTTGTTATGTTTGTAAAGATCTCTGTTGTAAAGATGTGTAAAACACATCTGAAAGCAGCTCTGCGTTCAGTGTCTGTGTGTGGAGCAGCACATCCATCTGTGCACATGCACAGCTGACTCTGTGTGATTGCAGCATCACGACAGCATTAGCCCTGGCTGCAGTAACTGACAGGGCAAGCATTCTGGTTTGTTATTTTTATGACTACCATAATTAGTGATTTCCTGTGGATTTCATCAATGTTCTTACTTTTTTTTTCTGAGTCCACATCATTCCCTCAGATGGTTAGCTTGCTTTCACAGCTCAGCTTTCTCCTCTGAAGCCAGCTGTGCTTTACAAATCACTCTTACATCTACAAGATACCAGGAAATGGGCGACTTTAATTGTATTTATTTGCTTCTATAAACAAAAAACTGTTTTTCTGTATGAACCACAAGTCTATATAAACAAACTGCATTTGGAACTGTTTTATAACTCTAAAAATGCATTAAGTTTTTCCAGTTTGAAAATAATATCTCTGGCATTTGGCTATTTCATCTGACAATGGATACACAGTGGATACATTTCTATTCAGCAGTCTAATGTTTTGAATATTTTCATGTTCAAGGCAATGCCTTGGGAGAGGTTACTGGTGCATTTGCCTGAGAAATTCTATTAGTGTATGCTGCCATGATTGTTTTTCACTGCTTTTGACACTGATGTTGCATAGCAAAAGCCCTCATTTAGGATCTGCAAGATCCGCAACAAATGTCAGAAAAAAGAGGAAGTAATATCTCTATAGACAAAATATAGAAGCACTTTTCCTTTTTTTATTCTTTTTTCTGTTCATTGTCTCTTTTCTCTCTCATTCTCTCAACTCAACCTCTCCCATAAGGGAACTGAAAAAAAAAGTTAGGAGTTCAGGTTTGGTTTGGATAAAATCCTGAAATGTGGGTATGTCTCTGAATTACCTCATCGTCTTGGTTTGAGCCCTTAGCTGAACTTTGTCCCAAAACCTACCTTCAACAAACCAGTGAAAAGTTTAGTATAGACTTAAAAAACATAGAATAATTGGTATAAATGTACATTTTTGACATTTTTTTTAATTAAACAAAATACATATTCATATTTAAAATTACAGGTAATTGAGTTTTGGAATTCACTTATGCCCCCATCCTCCCCCCCAGTTTAAGGAATGACCTCACAGATCCTTGCATCTGCTGGATGGGTAGCCTCACTTATATAATATATATAATTCTACTGTATTGGCTCCAAAATAAAGTTATTTTCCTAAATAAGTGTTTAGGGTAAACCTAACATATTTTACACTTTCCACTTATTAAAGCTTTGTCTGAGAAGACATCATGCCATGGAAGCAGAGTCTCTTCAACCCGAATCACCATGGCTGATAAAGGCTGCTCCAAACCCCAGACAGGTGAGCAGTGATGAGTTAAGCAGGATAAACAGCTGCAGCTCAAGCCCACAGGATGCATGTGAACACCAAGCACCTGCAGGCCCCTGTGCTCCTCTGTGACCATCAGCCCCACCAGCCTTTCCTCTGGGCTGGAAGAGCTGCCCATGGATTCCTGAGTCTGCAGCAGCCCAGGCTGCTGAGCACTGGAAGTCTCAGGCTGTATCTGCTGCCTCACTGCTGGTGGCAAATCAGCCGTAGCTCAGGTTCAAAATTACAGAATTGTAGAGTGGCTTGGGCTGCGAGGGACCTTAAAGACCATCTGGTTCCAACCCCCCTGCTGTGGGCAGGGATCTTCCACTAGACTGGGATGCTCGGAGCCCCATCCAACCTTTTGGATTGGAAATGACCTTTTATGATGTGGATCCAAAGCACAGCAAACCACACTTCCTCTGCTCTCCGTGCCCCGGAGCTGCCAGTCGGAAGAGCCAAGCATTAAAACTCTATTTGTAACAGTGGAAGGTGCAGGAGTTCCCCTTCTGGAGAAAAGCGACATGCATTAACCCCACGGCGCTGGGCAGTGCATTCCCGCAGAGTTAATAGCCAAGGCAATGACAGAGCTCGCTGAAATGCTGACATGTTGGAGGTCAGCAGAAGGAACAGGCTTTGACAGCGGTGCCGCCACCGACTGTCCATCGGGACTTCAGTAGATGGCACTGTCACACCAGCTGTCACTTCCTGGGCACAGGAAGGGACGATGTACGGATCATACTGTCACTGATTACCTATGCTTCTTTTCAAATAAACTACCCTTTCCCCCCCCCTCTAGATGATATCTGATTACATCTATTTGATTTTTCAGAGTAATAATCCAACTATTTAAAATGTATATCATAGAACAGCTGAGCACTGAGCAGTTTGTTGACACATTTTCTATTAGATGGTATGGAGCAGGACTAAACAATACATTTTTCCTTTAAAAATCCCTGGAAAAACAAAATGTCCATCACTTTTGATTTTCTTTTTTTAAGTTTGCATATTTAAAATAGGTATGTAATTCCATTTTCAGCTGTGAAGCGTTCTGATTTCTGTTACATGGATTCTTTTTTTTTTTTTCTTTTTTTCTCCTCAGTCTTCTTTATAGACATAGAACTTTATGGGGTGGTTATTGGTTATGAGAGGGTGTATTGGATACCATATCTTGTATACCATAATATACCATATATCTCCACTCCAAATTTTGAAAGTAATGTCGTTTAAAAATCCTGTTTAATCTCTCCACACATCTGGTCCAGCACTTACATTTTTACGTGTGTTTCCCATGAAGGTGAAATTAACACTGCCTTAATCTGACTTTACACTTGCCAAATTTGTAATCTATCAAATATTTGTAACCCTCAGAGCAACCACAATCCCTTAGCGAAAAGCAGCCTTAGCTAGTCCTGATTTATATTCTTGTCGGATTTCTACTGTAGCTATTGTATTTATTTTCTTTTCTGCTAAATTGTGTGAGAACCCTGGCACATCACCCAGAAATTCTGTACAGCATCTGGATTGTATAGTTAACCACAGGAAACCTCATGGAGGGGCAGCAGATTTTTGTTCTCTTGTGTAGTTCTGCTGGGATCACCATCATCTTGGTAGTGGGATTTAGACTAATTTCCCGTGACTTGATCTCTGACATGCTGGGGCTTTTGTCTAAAAATCTGTCAACCATGCTGATTTTTCTTGGTAATCAAAAGATTGCCCATTTCTTCCTGTTAACCAGTGACTTGGCTGTGAATTTGGAAAAATTTCCTAACAAAGCACTGTGTGGACTTTCACTACTGGGAAAAAAAAAAAGGCACCAATTTAAATTAACTCTTTGTTTTCCCATATATGAAAAAAAATTGGACACAGACACATTCTGACTATCAGCTAGAAAGATGCTGCATCTATAGTAAAGCTATCACCACCAGAGATGTCATCTATATGGTGGGTGGCAGATCCACCAGCTTTTCTAGGAAACCTGTGAAATCTGGGTCAGTGATCTGCAAATCACAAATCGCTCCATTTCTCCAGCATCACCCTCACTTGCAAAGCTATAGTTACTAGGATGTGCCTTTCCAGTACAAGGCTGATGAACAGCAAAATGATTACTCCTGATGCTTCCCTCCTTCATTTCTTGGTTTTTTTTTGCTTTTAATTTGTTTTGAGATTAAGCCTGAACTTTAAGAAATATGTAAAAATCGGAGACTTTAAATGGAGTATCTGTGATGCAGAACAGTCAGATGTTTTCTGCAACATCCTAGAGCAAGAACAGTGATGTCAAACGACCTAATGAAGAAAACACGAGCTCAGAAACTTTTATCTTTGTTTTAATAATTTAAATTGGTGTACTGCAAAATACCGCCTCGCCACAGATTTTGCTTCATTGTTAATTGATAGTATAATTACAGAATTTAAAACGCCTGAAGAGCGGATTTTCATTTTAGCAAGCATTGTTGTTTAAGGCCTAAAAGAGACCATAAGACGAAGTTATAAGTTAATAAATTAAACCCGTTGGCGGTCCTGTAGGTGCTTGCAGTCCCACCCTTCAGCAGTGCGGGCTCTGAGCTCCCACCAGCCGCCAGCGCTGCTCCCGGCCGGCTCCCAGCGGGAGAGCCCGGGCTGTGCGGCGGAGCCTCCCCGCTCTCGCAGCTCCCAGCGCTGCCCAGGGCCGCGACATCACGCGGGGCCCCGTCCCGGAGCTGCCCCTCGCAACACAAAAACAGCTTTCAGGGCAAAGCCGCAGGCTCCGGCTTTTCCCACGGTGGGAATCACGAGTGCGTGCCCGCGCTGGCGGCCCGGGAGGAGGGAGGAGGGAGCGGGGCGGGGGCCGGGGACACGGGCAGCCCCTGCCTGGCACTGCTGACGTGCTGCGGGGACGGGCTGGGCTCGCAGGCACCGCGGGCTGCCACACACACTGGCAGGGCTGCGGCTCCAGCAGGCAGCGCCGCTCCTGCCGCAGCCTCCTCCTCCTCCTCCTCCCCCCCCCTCCCTCCCTCCCTCCGTGCCTGCTCCGTGCCGCCTCCGCCTCCGCCGGCACAAGCCCCAGCAGGGATGGCAGGGATCGCTGCCCGGCTGCTCGGGGCGCTGTGCCTCGCCGCCTGCCTGCCCCCGGCGCTCGGCAGGGACGCCGGAGCGCAGTGGACCCTGCAGAAGGTGGGTCGCGTTTGCCTTTCCCGGGCGCTTCTCGCCTCTCCCTCGGTGCGGGGGCAGCATCCCGGCGGGCAGGGGTGTGCGGCTGGACAGCCCCATCCATCCTGCCCCGGCCGCCAACGGGAATTGGGGCCGGGGTCACCCTTGGTCCCGCAGGTGAGGGTGGGTGGCATGGCTTCCCTCTTAGCCCGAGCTTGGTGGCTGCAGAGAACAAATCTTCACACGTTTGTCTTTGTGTGTCTTGGGACCGGGCAGCAAGAGCAATAAGCTTTGTCGGGGCCGTTACTGAATTTAAGGGGAAACCCAAGCGGGACAAGACGGATCAAAATCTGAAATTATATTCCTAATAACATTCTACATTCATTGTGATTACGGTGAGTCGGAGGACAGTGACTTAGTTTAAGAAGACAAATAGCTCTTCCAGCAGCATGCACACGCATCGATGAAAAACAAGTAGGCATGGTGCTGATAGCCGGTACAAAATTGTTTTGAAAAGATATAATGCTTTAATATGTTGTAGACCGATACTATATTGTGTCTAATTTAGAGTGGTGTGTGAACTAGTGGAAAAAGGAATCTTGAGATAAGATTTAATTAAACAGTGGCAAGCTTTAAACCACAGATTTCTCAATGTAGCAGCTCTTAGTGTTCCATTATGAAACATTAACATAGTTTTTTCATAAATGATTAAACCACATGAAACATCGGAGAGCATAAAACATTCAAGAGCAAATAGGAGAGCAAATCACATTCAACTAAACATTTCAGGAATTTCCAAACAGAAAATATATTTCTAGGGCCCTTCCCCAAGTGTTTGTGGAAGAGCTGAAGTCAAAGTTCAGCAAGAAGCAACTGAATTCCACTAATCCAGTTCACCATTCTCTTCACCAATAGGTCAGAGTCCAGGACAAGCTGGTAAAATGAAGCCTCACTCACACATCCCCTTTGTCATTCCCTTTCTCCTTGATTTTATTCACCCCCCCATTCAAGGAAATGTTGGCTTGTTTGTTTGTTTGTTAATGAGATACTGTGTCATTCTGTTCTATTAATTGTATCTTACAATACATACATATATATGTGTACAGCTCACTGTATAATATATATAGCTCACGTATGGACTATAAATCTGTAACATAATACATCTGTAATTATGCATAACACCTGTATATGTACATATACAGCATATATATCAGAACATGTGGGGCTAAATCTTTAGACACACTGGTCAGTTTGCAATCATGTAGCCCCAGTGCTCCTTTTTTCAGCCCCCTTGAGCCCCAGCGCTTCACTCTTTAGTTGGTTCCATTCTGACCAGTCAATTGCCTCGCCAGTGCTGTCAGTAGTGTCATCCAGCCACAGAACCTCTGCCTGTGCATACACTAAGCAAGAACAACGTCCTCTTCCTCATCAAATTCTTGTCCTTCAACAGCTTTTGTTCTTTCTCCCTGGAGGGACATGTAAGCCAGAAATTCAAAGTCCTACAGGTAAGCCTGGGCTACTTGTAGAACTTGAAGTTTTGCGGTTTTATACAGCTTAGTACAACAGGCTTAGTGACAACCCTGTCATGAATATATTGTTCTGCCTCCCTGTTGTGGCAAAATAGGGATTGACCAACACTGTAAAGAATGAGTCACTTACAAATCTTATTTTGCTTCTCTTTTATTTCATAACCACTTCCGTAACTCCTCTCACTTCCCAAATTTGAAGGTATCTCCATTATTAGAAGTGGGAATTGAGTCCTCTTTTGTGAACTATTTTCATGCATTTGTACTTTAATAATGTTTCTTTGTTAAGTGATTCGATGACCCCAATTACCAGGCATGCTCTTCACTTACTTAACTGCAGACACATTTTCTCAACTTCCTTAATTAAATTGTCCTCCTGCACTCTTCTGAAGTACATAGCTTTAGCTTTTCACTCTCCCCTTACAGCTTGCTCCTCCTAAACCGAACAGCTCCCTGACATTTTCTCTTGTCTGTGCCTCTTCTACACTGGTCTAAGTTCAACCATATTAAACTTCTAGTATATAAAAAGACTGTTCTACACTTCCATGGTGCAATTTCCAAACTTTCAAAAGTTCATCTTTATCTTAGATGAAATGCAATTTTTCTTTAATCTATGTCTAAATTTGCTAGCATTAAAAATGTTAACTGCCCATCCTAAATTTTGGTGTCCTTACAGTCTTAAAATTCAGCTTTAAACACTGTATTAAAATTGGCACAATGAGATTCAGTGTCTTTCTGTCACCCCTCTGCTTGATTTCATTGGTAAACCTAAGTAGAATTAGAGGAAAGGTTCACATGGAGATAAACAGCTAGGAGACAAGAGAAGGGTAGAATTAAATGTTTGCAGTGAAGTCTAGAAAATACTCATGCTCATATTTGCTTTTACAAACCAATGAAGTAGAAAATGAGATAGTGAGGCAACCCCATTGTTTAACAATATTCATCAATTAGGGTAATAAAATAACAGGTAATAAGATACTTGACTTTTGAGGTCAATTCACATTCTGGCCAGGTAATGGGTTTTAGGTGTTATTTCAGACACGTGTGAAATGACACAGACAAGTAGAAAAGGAGAGTGAATTATTTTTTGCTTACACATGCAGTGAGAGGGTTAGACTACAGGTATTTATGAAAATGTCAGTTCGATTCAGGAGCAGCCCAAAAGCAAGTCAGCTGTTAAATAGTCTGAAGAAGGAAAAAGAATAAAATAAAAAATATCATTGTCCTACAGTATAAACTATGATGTGCTCATGTTCCAGTTTCTCTCCTGTTGCTCATCTCAGAAAGGATGAAATAGACAAGGTACACTGAAGGACAGCAAGTCTGATCAGTTATGTAAAGCAGTTCTGATCAAAAAACAAATAAACAAAGCAGTATTTTTCATTAGGAGAAAGACAGGAGTAGAGGGAAGACCCTGTGATATAAATGAGGAAGGTATATATGATAGTGCCTGAAATAGGAATCTATAAAAACAGTAGTGGCACAGGAAGTTTCTGAGGAGACAATTGCTAGAGATTGGATAGGTTCAAACCCGGTGTATAAAGAGGCATTTGAGATGTCTTTGGGAATCCCACCTGGCATTCAGCTACCACTGCAGAGCACTGCAGGGCTCTTGCACATCAGAGATGTGCATTTGCCAGCTACACAAGGATGTCTCAAGCACCCTGGGTCACCTGATACAGCCCCAAAGCCCTTCTCTTGGGCAACAGAAAGGAAGTCACCAGGGAGGACAGTCACATACTAGTGGGAGGTAGGTCACTGCTGAGGTTAACCAAGCTGATGAATGCCCCAGCTAGCCCCAAAGGAGCCACAGCATCCTGTGCAGTCACACTCATTCTGCCATTGTGGGTAGAGGCCACAATGACACAGGTCACTCCCTCTGGGAGTGAGTTATCTTAGGCATTGCTTTGCTTTACTGCATTTTATTACATAGATACAGCATAAAGCTAAATATTATTACTAGAAACAAAGCTTCTGGTGTGTATCTCAATAGAAACCTCAGTTGAAGGGCGTGTGGTTGCAGACATGACATGTAGAATTAAGATGTTAGGAAATACTTTAAATACTAGCATATTTTGCATGGAAATGGAAGACAGAGAAGCCAATCATATCTGAGTGAAAAAGAGTTTCTTAATTACTTTTTGTTGGGAGTAAATCAAAGTAGCACAATGTACCATTTTTATTGTAATTCTGAAGAAAACTATGGTTAAAGAGATCTAGTAATAGTTATAGCACTCTTTCTTCTCTACAGTATTCTCACCAACCAAGAATTTTAGGTTCTGATGCTATTCAAAGAGTTGTGGCCAACACAGATATTTCTGAAATGTGGGAGAATGATTTGCGCCCTATCCTGATAGAAAGATACCCGGGATCACAAGAAAATTACATCGTGCGACAGGTAGGACAACACTTCCTGACAACCTCTAAGAACTTATTATTATTAATGATAATAATAATATTCTGGTAACACCTTTGGTGCCCCCCAGCAAAGAGACAGTCCCACTGAAGTGACAGCCATATTCCTTTCATTCAGTAGGATGAACTCTATCATTGTTTAAGTCTAGACCACATAGTGCCTACATGACACAGCTTGCACATTAGCTGGCATTATTTCCCTGGGCTGCATAGCATGATGAAAAAAAAGGTTTTTTTTCAAAAATTGTGGTTTTGATTTAAAAGTTTGCCCCAGGTTTGGTACTTGAAGTAAAACACAATGGTTGTCCTTTTCCCTCACATAAGCAGATTTTTGGTCACTGTTTCAAACCTGAGATCATGCATGGGATGAAATAAATGACACCCCATCACTTTTTCTGGAGAGGCCCCATCCTGTACTGTTACAGTGCCCTGGAGTGTTGCTTCAGATGGGTGTATCAACACAAGAGGTGATCAGAGGAGCCCAAAGGAGCAGACAGATGAAATGAGCAGCATGACAAAGTGCAGCCCTGGCCCACGAACCACACCAGCTCCACCAGCCCAAGCACAGCAGTGTCCTAGTGCTGGGCTCTCAAGCCCAGGCTGTAGCTGGCCCCAAGGCAGTGAAGACTCCAGCACATTGTCTTTGAGCCACAAGAAGTTACCACCCAGAGGGGTTGTTGCTCTGTCAGCACCTCTGCTCTGCACTCACAGCATGGAATCTTCAGGACAGCGTCCGTGCTGGCTCTGGATCACATTAGCCAAGAGGGACACAGACAATGGCACAGCTGAGTTTACTAAAGACATTCACATCATCTCACTAGCCTTCATCTACCCTTCAGGCACTGACTGAACAGCTTTAAGACAGCCCTAACTACAATAAATTCATTTGCTACTCTGCAATTGGTAGGTTGGGAAAATGCAGCCTTTTTATGCATTGTGTGTGTGCGTGTCTCTGTAGATTTAGTTTTGTGGTTTCTTTAGTGATACTCTGGATGGCAGCCAAGTGAAAGGGGGAAAAGGAAGAAAAACAAAAAACCAGCTGAGCCTAGGCTAGAAAACCACAGATCGTATTCAAAATAGGATCATCCTGTTACAAGGTAACAGCATGTATTAAATAAGACCACACACCAAAGGAAAAAAATAAGAGTCCTCTATCGTCAAAACACAATAATGAGGTTTGAAATTGATTACATTTCTTTGCTGAGACACAAAATCACCAGACTCCTTTAAGGGAAAAGGGAAAAAGATGGGAACTCCATCCAGGCTTATATAGTCCCCTTAATTCTTAACAGACATCCTTCATTCTGCCTACTGATAGCTGATAGACCATACAATGTTGTAAAAGCTTTCAGAGGGTGACCACAAACAAAATGGAAGTTTGTTCTAGCACTAAAATCTATGGCAATATTGTTGTTTTTTATCATTCCTACTGACTTCCCTAAGAGCAGAACAAGTCCTCAAAGTCTGTTTTCCACTCAGTGGCTTTTCCTAATGTTTACTTAAAGAGAGAGGAATCTGCCTTGAAGAAGCTCTCTAGGGACCCATAAAAATAAGTTGCTCAACAGAGAAACAGAGATGTCCCTCTAATATGAGTTATCCAGAACTCTGGTTGAAGTATAGCTGGGGTTGTTAGAGGTTTTATCTTCAGGCAGGACGATAGCTAAATGAAGGATTTGCCTTATAGATTGTCTTAATTCTTATCTTTACATGAGCTACACTCACAGAATTTCACTTGTAAAATGCTGTTCTGAAATGTTTCATCCTTTTTTTAATTTGAAGAAATCTACCTATCTGTTATGGCCTTGTAAACAATTTGTGTCATTCAAAAGGCAGATTTCTCACAGAAGCTTAAAAGCCCAACCACCTCAGACCAACCAACCAACCAACCCAAACAGCTTTTTTTTTTCCTTTATACTGCTGTGGTATCTCTGTATGATAATTGTCTAAATAGCCACAACAAAGTCTCTGCAGCCAATTCTGACTATTAATTTAAGGGCATATCACAGTTACAATCTGAGGATCTTAACATTAAATCTGCTGTAGTTACATCTGAAAAAGACACTGGACTGAAAACTTCAGATATCAAGATCTTAATGTGTCATAATAATTGGCAATAATTCAAAACATCTTCACACTCCAAAGAGAAGGGTCAAAAGGAAGAAATAAAAAGCAAATGAGGCAGCCAGAGACTCAGGTAGCATAGATATACAGTGATGTTACATTTTTGCTATAAAGTTTATCCTTTAAAACACCATGAACTTACAGAAATAAGCTTAGGAGCCACTATTAATTAGCTAATGACAATTTGTCTGCAACATCTTTCTGAAGCAAGAAATATTAATCTGATTGTTTTTTATAACTGCAGCATATCGAGCACCGTCTTCAAACCTTAAAGGCTGGTTGGGAAATTGAAGAAGATACATTTCAGAGATACACACCATATGGCTATAAAACATTTTCAAATATTATCGGCACTCTTGACCCCTCTGCAAAACGCCATCTCGTACTTGCTTGCCACTACGACTCAAAATTCTTTGGACAACAATGGCAGGACAGAGTGTTTGTGGGAGCAACTGATTCAGCTGTGCCTTGTGCTATGATGTTGGAGCTGGCACGGGCCCTGGATAACAAGCTTCAGTTAATCAAGGTAGTTTATTTGTTTCATTTTCATTTGCCTTTCCAACAGCAACAGGCCTCAGGGCATTTCCACATTCTTTTCCATAGTCTGCATGCTGGGTTCTCTGAATTGCTGTGCTTGTAATAAATCTCCCATTGACTCCAAGAACAAACAGAGATCAGTATCTACTACTCTGAAGTACATTATCAAATTAAAAATTCTTATAAAAAGGGTGGATATCTAAAAGTTATCTATATAAACATATACCATATAAAAATAACAAATGATACATGAATAATAGAAGTTTCATAGACTTGGAAAGATACAATGGTACTTTCTATCTAAAAGGCACAGAACGTGACTCAGAAGTTTCTATCATATCCAGTAACATCTAGGGTCATTGAAAAGTTTTATTGCATTTTGAATCCTGCAGAAATTTTTCTTGCATTTTGAATCCTGCAGAAACCTCTCAGTTGTATTCTGCTTTGGGACACAGAGGAACTAATTGTTGTGCAGAAGAATCACACTCAGGTTCCCCCATCCCACAAGGATTTCAAGCTTTTCTTCTCTTTTTTTTTTTTACAAATTTGAGTAGTTTATTTATGAAAGAAGTATAATATTAGCAGTCTGTGTTAGCTATGCTACAAAAATCTGCTTCAAAGGGCTGCAATTGCTAGGCACAAAAATCTGTTGAGCCTACAAACCCTTAAAGCTTGTAGGATTACAAATTTGCAGGATTATGGATTCACGAGTGCCATCTACTGGTTCAATATTCACTATTTAGAGAAAAATAATTCTCATACGTTTACCGAGCTTTTACAGGAAAAGGTCTCTCAAATGTGAGAGACACTCTACAAAGTTCCAGGAGTACACTCAGCTCAGGTATTAGGATTACTTGTTGACAGCAGTTCCCAGAAACTAGAGTGGTGCCTTCTGATATGCAAACATTTAAGAATGAGAAGATTAACAATATGCCAAATATTTTTAATCACAAAACAAAACACTCCTGTAATACAAAGGCTTTCATTCAGAAGCTTCATTTATAATAAATTTGCCTAGTGATTATTTATGAAACAGCCTGCACACTGACTTTAAAGACTGGCATTTTCCACTATGACTACACTATTTTACAAAGAAAATTGTTTTTTATCATTTAAGATAAGACAGCATTTGACAAAAAGGCAACTAATTACTTTGCACAGACCACCACTTGTACAGTCTGTTAACTAAATATACTTTGGGATCCATCTGCTTAATACATTAGCTATGATGCTTTTGCTCTGCTTATGGTAGCAAAACAGACTTTGCTATGTTTTCAGCCAAATATATTTACACTTTGACTCAAAGTTGTGATTTTTTATCTTGATGCCTCTCCAGTTATATAGAGTAAGTTTAAAATTAACAGACAAAAACATCTCGCTACATTAAAATGTGTTAAGCAGTAATAGTAATAACAACACAAGTATACTTTCTGAAACTCAAATAGCACTGGTAGTTTCCTCCAGAATGTAATGCAAAGTGACTGCTGCCCACAGAGCTCTGTCATGTGCAAAGGACAAAGGGCAGAAAACCGTTGCCATTGGAGAAATCAATATACCACTGTGAGCACCATCAATACCATCTTGCCTGTGTGAGTGACATTCTGTAGAAGCTTTTCACTACTGTTTATATTGCATCAGCTCCAGCTATTTGGGAGTTGTAGCCCATCCAGGACATGACTGCTGCCAGTGACCCCACCTTTTTAACCACATCATGCAATTTTACTTAAAGTAGTGTTAATTCATAGAGGGATTAAAATATTCATAGCAACTGTCAAGACCACAGCTCCAAAAAGTGTTCATTTAGTGGAACCAGACTGGGATTCGCTGTGCTGTGGATTATTAGGAAATTCTGACAGTTCAAACAAGGCTTCAGATAGTAGACTCCTTCTACATTGGGAAGAAATTTCATACAAATGTCTCTTTTGTGACATTAAATACATTTATCATATATATTCTCAGATTTTAATGCTGTTACATTTTTGGTTGTTGAAGGGGAAAGACATATCTGACACACCCACTCTCTTTGCTTTGGTTTAGCATGAAGTTGCCTCAGTGATTGCAAATTCCCCTGAATGAAAAGAAGGGGCTCAAAGAACCATCAACTTGTCAAATAGATAATTCACCTCCACTGATGAACAGCTGTAGCAATTATATTAATCCTTGTGATGCAATCAAATAATAACATTAGCACTCCATCAGGTGCTGTTACTGACACATCTTATTATTTGAGATAATGCTGCTGCTACCTGGTTTTGCAGGTCTCAACATTCATGTCTTCCAAAGTCAGAAACGAAACTTTTATCCAGAACCAAAATTATATGAGACTGGAGAATGTGTCATTGTGTTAGATAAATAACAATTACCTTGACTGATCACTACCACTACTACACTGTAATAACAGCTAAAGGAAGGTTTGCATAGGGAACCCTGAAAATACTCCCTTATTTGTGTTATCTATATGAATACAGTATTTGACCATTATTTAATGTTCTGGCCAGACTAATTTATTTTACTTTTAACTTCCTCCAACAGGCCAGCTCAACGTCAAGACCAGACCTTTCACTTCAGCTCATTTTTTTTGATGGTGAAGAAGCCTTTGTTCGGTGGTCCCCTTCCGATTCCCTCTATGGATCTCAACACTTAGCTCAAAAAATGGCATCGACTCCACACCCACCTGGTTCAACAACCACAAACCAGCTGCAGGGCATAGTAAGTGGCTTTCACCTCCTGAATAATAGTAAATGGCATTTTAAAATATATTTAATTAGTAGGTAACTGACCAAATTCCCAAGAAACCATGACCCCACTAAATTTAAAGGAAGAAGCAGGCTTCTGGAAACATTATGAAATACAATAGAGAATTGACAAGATATTTTCAGGTCATTAGACCTGCTGCATGCAAGTGCAAGGAGGAGTCATAGAAATATCAAAATACACAATTTATTAGAATATAAACTAGGATACCCACCTCCTTCAGGAAAAGATAATTCAAAGTGATAAGAGCACAAACAGTATTGGCCTATGAACAAATCTCCCCTAGCTCAGTACTAAGTTACAGCAACCTCTGTTTTCCTTTGATCCTACTGGCATTCTGGTTTGTCTGTTCCCTTCTACTTTCCCTGTTTACTGCTGAGGCACTTCTCTTCTGTCACTGCTTCTTGTGACTCATAAAATGTCTTTCCCTTGACACACTTCGTTGTTCTCAGGGGAAGAAGCCATTTCCTCTTCTTTCTCCCCACCTACTGTCGTTTTTCTTTTAAAGAGATACAACACACAAATTGCACACTAAGCTATGGAGCCCGCTTCAGCTTGAGGAACAGAGGAATAGCCATCTTTTCCCTCCTTGGAAAGACAGCAAAATGTATCATATTGCAATCAGGTTCTGCTAGTGAATTCTTCTCAGGCACCATGGTAGAAAAGCCAGACCTCTGCCAGGGCTAGCAAAGACCTGCTCATGACCTATACAGGAAACGAAGAGTTTCTTTGCTGCTGCTGATGTTGTAGGAAAGCGTTCTGTACTAAAGATTCTTTCTTCTCTAGGACCTGTTTGTACTACTGGATTTAATTGGTGCACCAAACCCAGTCTTTCCCAATTATTTTCAAAACACTCTTCGATGGTTTCAGAGGCTTCAAGCAATTGGTAAGCAGAAGGATATGTGCTTTGAATGAATTTCAAAACCTAGTGAGTAGTTTCTGAATGTATTAAGCCCTGTAAATCAGACTTTTAGATTAATTTTCTGGTTTACAGTAATAATCTTTGATAATGTAAATGTGAAATCTTAAATCTATATGAAGATTTTGATACTTAGTTAATAAAACAACTGAGGATGACTCTCAGAAGGAACAAAACAGATTCTATTACTGTCACTCTGTGACATTTGGCAACTGCTTCATTTCTGTGTTTTAGTTCTCACTTCTGTAAAATGATGGTAATAGCACCAATCCTGAGGTCTTCCAAGTATTAAACAAATGCAAAAGACAGTCACCACTGCCTTTTTCTTCTCTGATTGAAAAAGCTTCCACAGGAGAGGAAAGAATAATTCAAACGTGCTAACATACCTCATTGTCCAGAAATTGTAATAATCACTTTCACTGTGCATTACAGAGAAAAAGCTACACAACATGAATCTGCTGAAGAATCACCCTGTTGAAAGTCAGTATTTTCAGAGTACTTTACATCGAGGCTTGGTTGAAGATGACCACGTTCCATTTTTATTAAGAGGTACCAGAAATTCTTGTATTTTGAAGTATATGTTCAGTAAGAAATGCATCATTTAGTAAATGAGCAAGTGCATATGCTCCTGTTTGTCAAGCTTATTTGCCCCAACTTGAGGCTTCTGAATCCAACTTTAGAGCTTTGACGTAACACCTTAATGAAAAAAATTGATTCCTTAGTGGTATGCAGCTGAAAAATCAGAGAAAAAGCAGTAAAACCGGAAAGAGGCTGACAAAAAAAAATGCTCCTTCCCAAAAGCAATCAAGGAAGCAGAAGACTGATTTAACTCCTCTTTTACCTAAAAGGTGCAACACATATAGGTCGCTTGATGTGTGTATATATATATATATATATATATATGCACACACATATATATATGCAGTGATACAGTCCGTTCAAGTGGAAGTTCCTTTATCTGAGAGCAACACTGTCTCTATATTACGGAGTAAAAATAAGACACCCTATTTCACCATTTACATACAGAAGTAAAAAATGCTTCAAAAACAGTCTTAAGACTTTCACAAAAACATGGTAATCAGTTTTCAGTGAGAAGCTGCAGTCATTTCTGTCCTTCTGTAGCTCCTAAACACACAATTCAAAGAATCTCAAAAACAAGTAGCTACAGATTACTTTTAAAAAAAGGAAAAAAAAAAGAGAGGGAAAGGTATTCAAAGGAAAGGAAGGTGGCGTCTTTACACAACACACTCTTTAATGATGGGATGCAGTCACAAGCATCAAAACAAGAGAAGATAAAAGGAAGCTGTAGTGACACACCCTATAAAGCAAGCTTATTGAGTAGTTACCTGACTCTGTTGCTAAATGGTGAAGTATCAGTTGGCTTAACAGAACTTCTACAATATTTCTTCTCCAAATTTTACTTTTCTTTTTATAGGGGTTCCAGTCCTGCATCTGATTCCATCCCCTTTTCCTGCAGTATGGCATACCATGAAGGACACAGAAGAAAACCTTGACAGAGCCACTATTGACAATCTCAACAAAATCCTGCAAGTGTTTGTACTGGAATATCTCAACCTGTGACAGACAAAACATCAACAAATTGCACTCCATTCACACTACTGTTTGCCTACCACACTTGCTATTTAATTGCATTGGAGAGTACCAAGGTGAAGAAAAATGTGATAGATCTTGCTAGACTTATTACTGATTGAGCTGTTCCTAGCCCATTGCTCCATCAGCCAAATAAGATACCATTAAATAAGACCTAGTTCAGCCTGGAAAGAATTTGATCTTTCCATGTTTTATCTCTGAATAAAAAAAATTCCAGAATTTTTCCAGATTGTTATGGCTGGTTTGTGTCACGTATTATGATCCCAGGAGGGAATGCCTCATGACTTAATTGTATGATAGTTTTTACAAGCTGTGACCAACTTCTGCAGTGTTCAGCTATGGAAATTTATGCCATGTTATCAAAAGAGGCAAAAAATCACACCACAGCAGACTTCTACTTCGGGCTAAACTAAACCACCTCACGCTGATATGAGTTGCTAGAACTCCTGACACACAGATGTGATTTTTAATCCTCTCTGGTGCCTCTCCTCTTTCCCCTACAAAGGAGGCTGCAAGAGTTTTTCTCTGCAGACAGCTGACCACCAGGAAACAGAGCAATAACCCAAATTCAGTTTTGCCCCTATCATTTGTTGGATACTTTTTGAATGGAGGAGAGTGGTGGGGGTGATGCTAACAGGAAGGTCTGTGCTCTGACTGCAACAGAGGAGATATAAACAAAAGATCAGGTGGTGTGTGGGAGCAATTACCCAGTACACACCATTCAGTCACATGAGAATCATTAGCAATTTGACCCAAAAACCTCCAAACCACCACCCACCTCCTGTTTTTAATACACACTACAACAAAAATAATCATACCAGTAAAGTGATCACTTTAGAAACTATAGTTTATCTAAATACAATTCTAAAGGCAAAGTGCTACCAAAATAAAATGTTATTAAAAGCAAGACAACAGTTTAGGCACCAAAAAGATACCAATTTAACAACCCTGTGCTTTTACACTCCTTACTGGAATTATTCAGTAGATTTAGTGCAACACTAGCACAAAGAAAGCCTGGAACGAGATCAATGAAAGCCAGAAGAACAATATTCAAAAGCTACTGGCAGAATTATGGTTTCCACTGGTGAGAAAAGGAGGAGACCATTTTAAGAAAAAAATTAAAATATCAAGCTGATAGAAGATGAACTGAGAGAAAAAAAGTCAGTATTTTACTGCTCCAAACTTCTTCTCTACAAAGTTCTACCCTGAGCAAAGAGGTTTAAACAGGAGGTAAGCAATGGAGTTGTAGGCATGTCAGATTTGGCCTGTTTGTTACCATTTTCCTAAAGCAAATATTTTGGAGCCAAAGACAATATTTACATCCATATCATAAAGTTGTTACAGAAACAGTATTTACAGCAATGAAAATTTGTAAAATTTTACTATTACAGGATAGCCTGAAAATTAAATTTAATCTGATTTTGGTAGCTCAAGATGAAACAAAAGAAATTTGTGTTTTCCTATCACTTTAACATTGGTGAGAAAAGTTTGTCTTACCTGCAGCTTCTGAAATAGAATATTATGAAAATTCTAAAAAATTAGACAGATGTCTTTATTTTCACGTATTACCGTACATCTGTGCAAATATATCAAAGCTTCTTTAACTCTTTGCAATCATATCCTCTTCTACTTCAGCCCATGAGATAATAGTCTAAAAAACTACATTAAATCTTCTGAAGTTTGAATATATATAAGGCACCTTCCGCACCCTCCTAAGTGGTGAGGAAAGTAACAGAATGGTCAAATATAGAAATATTAAACATGAATTTATGTGGCTGATTTCAGTGAACTCTTGTGGTACTTCATATTTTGCAGGACCTCTGAAAAATGCAGTACACATTTGCAGTGTGGACTGCTACTCTGCCTCTCTGAGAATTTGGAAGTTAACTTAAAACACGCTTCATTGTGAAATGTTGGATCAGAGGGTTGTTATAACTGGGAAAAGCCTGGGTTTTTAAAATCTCTATTAAGACTTAGTTGAAACCATAATTTAACCATGTAGTACACCAAATCATGCCAATTTTCTCACTGCCTGAGCATGCATCTCTCAAGTTATATTTACCCAGTCCAAGGAAATGAGATACAGGTTGCTATAATATGATTCAATATTTCTCAAAATGTGAAGAAAACATGAAAAGGCTTGCTTTTTTTCCTTAGCACTCTGGCTTTTGTGTTTGGGGCTTTTTTTTTGGTACAGGAAAAAAGGACCATCTCCTAACTGGATGCTAGCCCTGGAAAAGTTTACTTAAAGAGGGAAGGGTCACCATCTTAGCGATTTATAGGATCAATCATTCATTAAAAAAATAATTGCTGGAAGGAAAACTTACATCAACCCAGTAACCACGTGAATCCAAGAATCTAAGTTCTCAAAAGCACAAGAAATAGACAGTAAGGCAGACATGGTACAAAGTGGGTTCTCATTGCTACTAAGGCAGTGGGAGAACAAGCAGATAGGACAAAGTCAAAGCTATTTCATAAAATGCCCAGAAAACAAAAAATACAAGTGAAGAGACTAGGACTGGTACCTCTTCTACTCTCAGTTTCAACACTGAATATGACTAAATATCCAGATCCATTGGGTCTGGACAAGCACAAGATGGATAATCACTTCAGATTTCAGAGAGCGGCATTGTGTTGAAGAAGCTATGGCCAAATAGTTTCTCCTTCCCCACTGGATGGTGGCAGCAAAGGTTAGAAATCAATAGAGGACTTCAGTTAATCTAATCAGCAGAACTGCTGCACAGGTTCTCTCCTTGAAAAGGATTTGTCACATCTCAGTCAAGGGGAAGGAAATAAAAATCAGTTTACCAGCCACAAAAGGCTATCACTGGCTTTGTGTGCCAAAGGTGTCTGTGGTTAGCACCTGGGTTAAGGGAATGCAGAACAGAATGAACTCAAGAGCCATCACTCAACATGAAAAGCTGAAAAAAAACCCATATAATGGTAGTTATTTGTCTTGTAGTAGGTTCTCTGGCTCCTTCTGTATCAGGACAAGGCAGTTTCTCACAAGAATCTGAAGCCAAGTAATGGTACATGCCCCTCAAACTCTCTAAAGCTGGATGCATTTACCTACAAGTGATGTGATCCTGTGTGATCACAGCTGGAACAATTCAAGGGAGTAACAATGCCAAATCCTCTGGCAGACAAATGACAGCAAGTACCAGTCCTCTTTTCTCTCTAGCTCAGACAGCATTCCTACCATTAGGAATCAAGATGATATACATTATCAATTCTTATTCACTACGTACCAAATAAACATTTAGACTGTGACCACCTAACAGCAAAACACAGTTAGAAAAGGCAAAATATATAAAAAAACACTTTCCATAGAATTATTCCAAGGACCCAATCTACACTGATAGTAGACCCAGCAAAACAGTTCTGAAGTTTGACATACCTGCTCATTGAGACTGAAGTATCACCCCAGAGCATCACTTAAACAACATATATAGAAAGATAACTATAAAATCTTGTACACAAATTACCACTTTTTCCTTGTCTTTTACGAATTACACTGATTTTATTTTCCTCATATAAAAGGAGACATTTTACTCTGTGCTGATTTAACAAATATTCTTAATATATTCTTAACAATAAAGCAGCTAAAAAGCTGTTCTAATATCTAAAAGAATATTTATCATCTGCACATATGATATATATTGTAAACAATCACTCAAAAAATATTTTTGTTGAAGTGATTATATTGCACTCAGAGTTCTGGGATTCTCACTCTCCCCTCTCATTTTAAATCAGAGATCAGCTTCATTTTTTAATAAAATGGAGATTTAATTTTCTACTGAAAACAAGTAAGCATGCATTCAATATAATACAATGTATTGAAAATACCAGAAAAAGGGCATGTGTTTGATTATGAAACTGCAGTAAGGAACAATTGTTAACCAGGCCACACAAAAGTAGTGTATTGTAAACATTCTGCTGGCTCTAAGGTGTTGCAGATGCTGTATAAAGTGCAGTCTAGTTCAGCACCCAAGAGGTACGGAGAATCTGTTCAAGCATTCTGTACTTCAGTGAATTTCCATGCAGCAATGGCACATGTAATAGACCCACAGAAAGACAGGATAATGGACCAGAGGTGATTACTGAGTCAATACTGATCTCATAGAAACAGAGCCAATCGTTGTAACTTCACTGTAATCTTTAAATGAAAGTTTGCCAAGTCATTACTTTTTCTAACAGAGCAAGGAAATTTTCACTCTCGCTGCAAATGAAGTACAGAACCAGATTCCTTACTTGTATCTTACATGGACAGCATCCCAGTGGCAGTCTGGACACTATCCTCAGCCTAAAACATCCCCAAAAGATGCATCTCCATCATGCAGAATGTCACCTTGCTTTTGCAAGAATGACTTCCTCCTCCAAACACTCGTTCAAGAAACACAGGACATGGAGGGGGGAAAAAAAAAGGAAAAAGAAGGAACGCAGTGTTCTTACACAGAAAAAGAAATCCTCAGCCAGTGAAGAGGCCACAGATCTTTAAAATTCAAATGAAGGCTGTTTTCTCCACTCAGATCTACATGAGAAAGATTTCTTCATCAAAGCAATTATCTTCAGGTAACATAGTATCTTTGGAACCCCTGAGATACTACAGTTCCATGTAGAAGTGGAGAGACTGACTTAGCACACAGATGAAGGTGGAAGCCAATATATAGCACCCTGAGTTGTAAGTGGAACAACAGGAATGGGCAACCCATTCCTAGACAGCCAAGAGATGCAGAAGAATGTGCAGAGGAGCAATTGTAACATAGATACTGCACAGGGGAACAGAAAAAATAATTGAAGTATTTCTAAAAGGCCTTTCCCTGTTGTCAGAGCAGAGAAGGAAAAGACAGCAATGAGAGAGAAGAGCTCCCTGAGAAAGGCCCTGGAGAAATGCAGACACCTCAATGTACAGTAGGAGAGCAATACAAATGCAGAGACAAGTTAAGTGGTCTCATTCCAAGTGTGCCTCAAAGGTTAAGCACTCCAGCAGTGACTATGAACTCTCAGTGATCACTGACCTGTACTCTGCATATCAACCAGGAATATAAATAAATTACTTTTCCCCCTGGAACCACCAAAAAAATACAAAGAGGAAAATACAAAGTCACAATCAAATCACAGAATACTCTCCATAGTCAAAAATGAAATACTGGCTTCAGAAACAATAGCCATCTGTTCTGTATCTGAAATAGGGTTAACTGTAAAAAAGAGGTGCTTGTAAAATCTTTAAGTTTTAAGTATTTTATTTCCAAGTATATTGCTAAATAATTTTGCAGTTAAACCAAAAAGTAAGAAATATCAGAGATGAGTATGGAATACTTACAACTAGAAAATGGTTGCTGAACCATCTGAATTTCTATAAAAGCATCAATAAAAATGTAAAAACATGGTCTCACAAAATCAATTACAATCTGAAATGCCAGATGCCACAATGGTGACAGCATGAATATTGATGGATTTTTGCAACCAAAAACTAATTGTGACTTGGCCCAAACATGGCTTAATACAACAATCAAACATGTCTGGAAATTTGGACTTGTATTTCTGCCATTTCCTATTCTCTCATCTATTCAGCATCCAGTAATTCTTGTCAGAAAAAAAAATGCTACCTGGTGACAATTTTATTCTCTTATGGAGTTGTGCTGCATCTCAATACATTCTTGGATAAACGAAGAAAATTGGATAAAAAAGATGAGTAGAAATAGAAACCCTATAAAAACTACTTGAAAAGTATTGTAAGTCTGCAAAATATCTGTGGCATTACACAGGCTACTGCTGATGCGAAGGAAAAGACTGCTATTTAACCACTTCATGAATATGAACAATGCACTTGTTCCCAGCCATTTAGAATGATTTGACATTCCAAATGTTTATAAAAATTGGGTAATAAAAGAATTAAGTCGATACCCTTAAGTATAATAAATAACGGTGTTTATTACGGTCGGGGTTGACCACGTGCGTTTGTTCCATATCTGCTTGGGACATTTGCAAAACCAGTTCTGAATCCTTGAGCTGCTCCCACTCCCGGTATTCCAAGTCCTTGATTGAGTACACTGCTGTAGGGTGCAGATCCATGATTAAAGCCCAATCCATAGGGCTTTGTCTGAGTGTTTAAAAGGATAACTGGACTCACATTTTTGCCTGGTGTGTTAAAAGCAAATTCTGGTGGTGGGCTGCTGGGCTTAGCTGGAGTGGAGGTAACAGGGTTCAAATTGTCAGCAGCTTTCAAAGATGGCATTGGAATAATGTGATGATCCGAAAGGTTCAGAATATTGTTTGCAATAGGCACAGATGATAAGGTAGGTCTGATCCAGTCATCTTTGAAAATCTGAACAGTCAAGGTAGAGACCAATGTGTATAATCTGTTAGTGACATGGGCAAGTACCATTTGCTCATTTGCATCTCTCCGAATTCGGACATGGACTGATCCAGCCTAGAAAGTGATAAAAACAAGTTGGCTGTTAATTGTCATTCCAATAAAGATTTCCCACATGCATTCAAGAAGAGGTAAATTATCCAGCAGAGAATTACACAAAGACCTTTTGCAGTGGAAACTACTGACTAAATTAATAACCTTATTACAGGATACATTCTGATCTTTCCTAATATTTTGCTCTCTTATGAACTAATCAAGATCATCATTCAGGAAAAGTGAGTATTAGAACGAAACTACACAATACAGAATGTGCTGGCAGGAAAGGCAACAACTAGGGGAGAAAAATGGCTCAAAAGAACAAAGTACAAATTTAGGCGTAAGTGGCAGAAAAGTAAACTGAAAGCTATTTTTACATCAGAAAGAGAGAACTGCTGCCTTTTTTGTTGTTTTAAGAAGTGTAGCATACTGGAAAAAAATCAGTGAAGAAATATTCTAAGAGTCTTAATTTTCCAGCTGTCACAAAATACCTCCATTAACTTAGGAATAACCAAGTTCTGTGTGATCATTCTGTATCACAAAAAATACCTTTTCATCTCTTTCAGCTTACAGAATTACTGGTATACAACTGTAGTTATTTTCATCTACCTTCTCCCCTAGAAATGCTCAAAACATATGATTCTACTGTCTACTGTAGACCTTTGGTGCTTGAAGGGTTACAGTTATTTCTCTCTTCCTAAACAATTTACACTAACACACCATTTTGAAAAATGTTTTTCCCATTATTTGTAATTTTCTTCACTCCAAAATATGAAAGAAATTTCAGCTGCAAAAATGCACGCCTTAAGCCAGAACTGCAGTATACATTAATAACATTAACCAACAACAAAGCTTTAAAAAATGTAAAGGACAGGAGAAGAGAAGTTTTGCAATAAAGCACAAGGACTGAGTACTGACTCCATCAAATTTTTTATAATTAATATTTCAGAAAAGTATCTTACTACTTTCATTTTTTACTTTACATAAAGTATCTGACAACTTTTTTTCAAAGGCTAGAAAGATAATAAAGACATAACTTACCAAAGTGCCAAAACCTAATGTCCAGAAATGCTCATTTCGAACTTCCAACACACCATCCAAAGTTGAAACCTAATTTTACACAAACATCCACAAATATGAAAATACGTTATAAGTTTCAAATCCCTTTAGAAACATACTTTTATACATAATTGAATAACAAATAATTTCCAGTAGTGAAATAAAAGCTCCATACACAGAACAGATGATGTCTGTTAATGTCACTAACGCTTATCTTAGACACTTTTGCTACCCTTAAACATCAAATCCATCAAAAACATTTTAAGGAACATATTTCAAGTAACTCTAACATATTTCAAGTAACTTGCTGCCAAATTACAGTATATTCTCAACTTGATATGCTGGAATTCAACAGCTGCCTGTACTCCTTTTCCTCCTTCAACTTACATTTGTAAACCACTTCAATAGTAGCTCAAATTTAAATAAAACCAGCCTGCACTACTTAAACAAATTTGTTCCAGATACCTAAATGACACTATTCATCTTGGAAAGCAAGATTCATATTTTCTACATGCAGCTAAAAAAATATTTTAAAAATAATTTTAGCAAACTTCTTGGACTAGTCAGAAAAATTCTTCACATTCCTGAATGCTTATTAGCTGTACACACTGTGCTATGCATTATACACTGACTTACCTCTCTAAGAAGTTTATCTAACTGGCCAATCACATGAGGTGGGGTTGTCTTCAAAAAGAAGAAGAAAAGAAAATACAAGTTATAATAAAGATTAACTGTCTCTGTTCAAGTAAGAGAGCCTTTAAGTCTGGTCTACCCACACAAGAGACCAATGGCATTTTCATTAAATTCTTATGACTTCATGATGCATATTTGCACAACCTTTAACATTCTTATAGCATATCACAAATTCCCATGGGAACACTTCCTATTTGCAAGCTTAAAACAGATTTCAAGGGTTTGTTTGGTTGTTTTTTTTTTAATGAGGCCATTTAACAAAACCAAAACCACAAAATCTGTTGATTTGGGAGGCTGCCTTACCTGGAGTAGTACTTTCCCACTGTAGACACTCATGGGATACATGGTACCAAATGTCATCAAAGCAATTGCTATAGCAGAGGCTGTGTCCACAGCAAAGTAATTGCTAGGGAGAAAGAGCAAATTTAAAGAAACATTGGTATTTACGTTTTTGAAAGGCTGAACAACTTACTTATGATTCTTTTTTCATTCTTTTAAATTATATACACTTACAGAATTTCACACATACTAATCTCATTTGAACTCTCACTCATCTTGGATAATAGACAGATGCATTGATAAGAGTTGCAATGCCATTCATACAAAATGCAGCTCTAGATCAGATCATTCCTTTCATGTAAAAAACCTATTTTCCCACAGACTGGATACAAAAAGAACTACTGTTTTAAAACAACAACTGCACATACTTGATTTCAATGAGCATATATGTAATGCAAAGAGCCAGAGCTCCAGCAATATCAATCAAGACAAAAGGGTTCATCCGTGGCAGAAAGATGCTACTCAATCCTGGGATGATTCCACAAATACTGCAACAAAACAGAAAAAGCAGTTGTCAGCCAGATCTTCATCATTACTTTGAAATTCGAAAATTACACCCATTATTTAGCATTTGACTTCTAACACACCTTGCTGTCACAGCATAGGATGAGTACTGTAAAAGTCCCACTAATCCTGCTCAAAGGCTGCTGTCAGCAAAAACTAATCAAGTGGTTTTTTTCTGGGAACACAGCTCTGTGATACAGCTGTATCAGCTGTCTGCAACACAAGTGCTTCATGGGTTCAATATTGGTATTACACAGAGACATTATGTAATGCAATCATTACATTATTAAACGTAGTGACAGATTTGCGTATCATCAGTCTTCAATCCATCTGCCACCTTGGCGTGCAGAAGTGTCCTATAGCCAAAGCTAACTAATTTCATGGAGTCTGAAAGGAGGAAGAAGACCAGCTAGTTGAATAAGAGGAGACAAAAAAATGCATGTGGGAATGCTGGGAAAATTATTTATTTATAGCCATTTCCTGTCAATGGGAGTATGAAGAGAGGAAAGAGTTTCTGTACTTCCCAATGAATGTTAAGTGCAAGTCATGTCCTGGAACATTTCAAAGCAAAGACAACATGAAATGTTTTGTTGCTACGGTTAAAGTCAGCTTATGTTTAGACATCATGTCCTAGCCTGCTTCTGTAAGAATTTTAATCAACAAAATTATATACAGGTGCAGACTTTTTTAAGCAGCATTGCTTCACATAACACATCTGAAATAGCTGTATACTTACTAATTCAATTTTTTTTTCCATATTGGCTTAACTGCATATAGGTTATCGCAAAACCCAGTAGAAATTATACTACTCTTGATCTGGGACCCTTTCAAGTTATCCGTCAGTGTCTTTCCCCTCAAAACTGTGTTTGTGCACTGATAAGAGGAAAGCTGTGCTACTGTCTGTGATTGGTATCCACCTTTTTTTTTTTTTTTACAATAAAACTTGGGCAACCTAATTATTAGTCTTCCAAAACTATTTCACAGATTTTGGTTCTGATTATGTAATATCTTATAGCCATATAAAATCAATTCTTCTGTTATCAAGTCAGCATTCTCTGCTTTGCTTAACTGTAAAAAAGATCACAAGATGCAGAAACAGATGGGTTTTGAAGCATACTTAACATGTTTTACAACTTGGTTTAACATTTTGCTTTTGATACTGACAGATAGTTGGAAGAATATGTATGGATTAAAATAAACTTCCCTGACATCTGACAAAACTATTTGTAAACAATGTTATCCTGCATTCAGATATCCAACATAAGCAAGACAGTTAACAGACAAGATGAATGAGCAACATTCCGGCTGGACAGGTGAGGAGTTTCCATAGCTATGGCTGAGTAACCTGCTTCATGTATCACATTTAAACTCAACCATCTAAATAATTTGTCCAGCCCAAAGTAAATAAACATAAATTATTACACAGTATCTCACTCAGTAATGGATGTTGTGAAATGCAGTTCAAGTATATACAGGATAATGCTAGTTTTCCTATTCTCATCCAAAGAGAATTACATACAATGTACTGAACACATATATTAAAAAAAAAAGATACCCAGGAAGATGTATTTCTGTTATACTGACGTATCTGGGAAATATGGGAGACAATGTCTGCTCCAGAGTTCATACAGGAGATCTACAGTAGGTAAAGCTATTTTAAAAGCCCTAATACAAGTTTATGCCTCAATATCCCTCCAAATTGTTATTATACACACAAAACCAACACTGCCTTCCAGAAGCTAATGATTTTGAAAAACAATATAAAGCTTTACCTTCTACTAAGATCTGCAACATGTTCCTGAAGCCAACTTGTGCTGGCAGCTGCAAAAGAAAGAAGGTAATAAAGTTACCACAATTTTAAGTACCATTTTAAAGTTACTACATTTTAAAGTACACCTAAGTTTTACTTTAAGGGAAGAATCCAATATATACACTGTGAATGAGTAAATGTATCTCAACAGATATCCTGGCACTTGAAAAGTCTGTCTTTTCCAGGCAGCAAGTACAACATCCATCTCTCATAATAATCTGAACTGATTAAATACAAATATAATTGCAGGTTATAACCATTACCTTTTATATAATATAGTGTATAATAGATACTTATAACTATGGACAATTTACAAGACAATTATAACAAGACAATTTACAATTGCAGGAATGACTGCAAACCTATTTCAAAATGAAAAAGGTAAAAGAGCTTTTAAAAAGAACTATTGCATTAACTTATTTTTTAATCCATTAATACATCCATAAAATGTGTTGAAAGTTCTGGTATCTGTCACATGACCTTCACTAGTTGAATTCAAAAGATTGAAAATAAAAGATACTGCAGCATTAAAATAATACTTGATTTATCATATTCATGATCTCATACTACTCAGAGCCTTATATGTAAACTGGAATTGAAAATCAGATGGCAATTCCACTGCACAAAGTTATTTTAACAGAGGTAATAATAATACACACCCACTAGTCACGAAAGTTACCAGACAAGTAATACCTTGATAAAAATAGGAATGTTAACATTCTTTTCTCAATTCTTGTTACAGTCTAATTTATCACATACCTTCAGAGACATAAGCAAAAGGCTTATTCTTAATGGAAAGCATTGTAAATAAGTTGAAAAAGAGAGCCACGAAAGTACCAACCAGCAGTCGTCCCCTAGGGAGGGGAAAAAAGGTGTCTTAATTTCCCATCATCACAGAACATGTCATCAAGCTGTAACTACCAATAACAGTATCAAAATACTTTGCTTGGTTTCCTTCACTGAGGCTGAAAACAGGTAGGATAAACTAGTATAATTCTTAATAACCAGCAGTGTATTATCACTGTAAGGGTTATATGAGATCATTGAACTTCATACCTTATCGTTATCACATAATGCTCGTAATGCTGAGTAACAGCTCTTAGCTAATTGCATATATGCACACATATATATATTTGCCCTTTGAAGACAAAAAAACATTGTCCCCTCAGCAGCACAGCTAAGAAGCTTAGTTTTCTATGGAATTATGTCATATACCCCCTTCTTCTAGAACATACATTCCACTCCTTTGCCCCATAACACCTTCTTTTCCTTTCCCCATGTTCTTTACTGTCTGAACCCTCTTTGCAAAACTTTCAGTTCCCTGTTGACCACAGCATCCTTCCTCCCCACACACCAGGCCTTCCAAGAGGCCACAAGAAACAAAAGGAACTAGGAAAAGCAGCAATATATAGTTAGATCACTATCTGAGAGAACATGAGCATTAAATTTCAATTGTACCTTGAAAAGACTGGTTTGCAGTACACCTTGCACATGGTTTGAAACAAATGCCAAGGCACCAGAAGCAATCTGGTATTGAAAATACTTGCATAACTAATATATGCTGGGTAAGAATTAGAAACACAAAAGGACAATAATGCATTTCACATGTCAAAATAATTTCTTACGTGTGTATCTCAGGCTGTTCCAGAAACCGCTCCGCACTACAAGAATAATTAAAAATTTTAGTTATATTCATACAGTAAAGCCTTGATACCTGAAACATGTTTTTACAGTTAGTAGCATTAGCTGCCATTCATAAATAAAATCCAATAGATACAGTACTGCAAAAAAATGGTTTGTTTAAATAAACATAGCAACATTTATAAGCAATAAAAGCATTTAACACTGAATCCAAGCAGATGTGATTTAAATTTCCCCAATATTTCCAAACTGTGCCACATATGTGCTAGCTACCATGAATGCTGCCTACATGATAAAAATATCCTTGTAAATGAACATGCAAAAAAAACCTGCTACTGGCACCACCACCAGTAGCACAACAAACTAAGTCTGAAATTCCTGACTTACAGCCTCACACTAAACAAGGTCAAATAAAGTAGACATTGGATCCTGTGGTGGAGATATAGATTTTTTTTCACCCATTAGTGAGTTAACAAATGAGCTTCAGCTGTAACAGAAAAACCTGCTAAGTTTGTGGAATTTCCTAAAATTGATGTTGGAAAACTTCGAGGTTTTGACAGAGGGTGATTCATTCCAGTGGACTGTCAGTTCAACACATTGACCTTATAGTATAAAGTTGCTAAGTTGTTAATACAGCCCTTTAGACAGAAAACAGAGCACTTGAATAGAAAAAGGGAAGGTATACTGCTGCAGTTTTAAATTCCAGGTGTTAACAACAGCCTCTTCATCTTTAAAAACTAAAATACTGTTTTCCGCTAACCTCCCGAAATACAAATGCTGCCAAGCATAGATGGTGTGGCAAATTAATACTTGAGAAAACTTTGAGGGAGTGAAACACTTGATGATTTAAACATTCAGATCCTTGATATATTATGAAGCTGCTTTGACTTCAAAAAGTAACAGAAGTAAAAACAAAAAAGTTATGTTTGTTAAAAACTTTAAAAGGTCAAGATGCATAAGGAAAAGCATTAAATTAATTATGCAACCTTTTGGAAAAAGTATTCTTAAAACCATTAAATCTTTCCCTAGAGAGCTTTTTAAGTACATTTATCAGTTCCCATCTTTACATCTAAAGCCTACATGTAGTGTAATAAATGTAAGCAAGCAGTAAGGTTTAGCAATTTTTTTTTTAAATCTTTAAGTTTTTTCTAAAGTATCTCTCTACATACAGCACTCGTGGAATGCATGTGCTTTTGGTTGATCTGGACTGTATTATCTTCATACGTTAAAAAATTAAAGAAAACAGAACATAACCCTACCTTTCTTTCAGTATAAAAAGAGCACCAAGCTGTGCCAGAACTGTAGATGCAAATACAGCTAGAACTTCAAACCTTTCAAACCTGAAATTTGAGAATTAAGTTTAGAAACACTGAACATTGAACAATACAACCGACAGAATCTTTTCTGAGCAAGAACTAGCAGAATACACCTACTCTTTCCAATTCATTCAACAGCAGACAAATGGGAAGGAAATGAAAGTTTTATGGAATAGGCATTATTTTCAGTTTCTTTTAATACTCCACTCATCAGAAACACTTAAAATTAAGCATTTCTTCATTCTTCTTCCTGTCTGTCCCCTACTCTGTAATTGTTCTTTACAATAAGTCTTGGCCTTCCTCATTTTTAGGCTCTTTCACATACAGAGTATTACTGTGGCTGTTCAGGGATCCAAGCACTGACAATGAAGAACGTATGAAATGTTGAATTATCAAACACAACACCTTGTTACTGTACTTACCCAAATGAATAGACTGGGCTGGGTTTCTTCATCATTACCCAGTAGCTTATTAGACATGTTACCAAACTGAAAAAAGGGGGAGAATTAGTCTGTGATAAATAACAGCAGCCTTTACAAACTGCATAATCTACAAATATACACTTGAGCCACCAGAACTCTAACAAACAAACACAGCCACATCTTGCCCTGAACTCAACCTCCACCACTGTCACAGTGATGCTCTAAGTGCTCCTCATGTGCTTTCTGAACTTGCCTAGAAATGCTGAGAAAGGCTGTTTAAATGAGAAGGAAGCTGATAAGCAAGAGAGAAGAGTGAAAGAAAGACCAAAGAAATCTCTCCAATAAAGTCTTCTTTTAGAGATATACCATGAATTAGATTTAGTACTCATTCAGAATAAGTCTCGGGCCACACCAAGTATTGCCTTTCTTTTTCACAGCGTAATTTCTCTATGTATATGGCCAAAACAGATTAACTTTATTTGGCTGCATTCACCTACATGAGCTCTAATCTAACTGGCCATTCACTGACAGCCACAAGTCTGTCTTGCCATCTTCTGTCCAAATTTTTCTCATACTGAACATCTAGAATTCCAATTATTTTGTAATCTCCATGGTAATAGTCATAATGTTTCAAAAATGAGTACAGCTTCCATTGCCTATTTTTCCTCTATTGAACAATTTTTTCTCTATTGAACAATTTTTTCAATTGGAATCTACATGGATTCAGTGCCATCTGTGCTTTCATGCAGCCCTTTTGTAATTAATAGCAATGTTAAATCAGACTGGATCAAGAACTCGTCCCTACAACTGATGAACAATCACATCCTCACAACTTGATTCTCAGCTGTGTAGAATAAAAGCACAGGAAGTAATACTGTTCATATACAAAGCCATAAATTCATATTCTCAGTAAGACTTTTTACACAGCCAGGAAAATGACAAAATGAAAAGAAGCAGAAATTGATTTTTGCAGCAGAATTACTGAGCATTGTTCTCCCTCACAGCAAATCAAAACTCTTGAAAAAGATTGCTGTGAGTTTGAATAATGTTCTAGTCCAACCCCTAATTAACCTTATATAGGAGTGCCAGGAGTGTTCTACCTTCTTCTAAAACTAAAAGAAAACAAAATCTATACAAATGGAAACTACAACATCAACACTTCCCCAGTTTCCCCAAGGTGAAAAAGGTATTTTGAGTCAAGACAAGAAAAATTCAGTAGACACAAAATTCTAAGAGAAATACAAGATTTATTAAAGTTAAATCTTAATTCTAATGCAGTCATAGATCAATTTTTTTATGCTTATCCCAACAAGTCATTTTTGTTTCTGCACGTTTGCTGTTGTTATTTATGAATGTTTTACTGTAAGTCAGGTAAGTTATAGTATGTAGTAGACACACACATGACTCATAAAGCTGATCCATACGTTTTATAAGATAGTGAGATAGCAAGGAAGATAATGTAGGCTAACATTTAAAAAATACATACATTTTATTTCCCAACCACTGCTACCACTCTCTATCTTAGGTAAGAACTGAATATATTTCATGTCTGACTACTGATATATTTCAATTATCAGTATTACCAAAAGTGTTCAGAAGTATCATACTAAAAGTTGCTTCAATATAATTTTGTTAGAAAACAAGAAAAATACTGAAAATATCTAATGAACTTATGTGCAGAATGCTTGGTATCCAGCTTGCGAAATATTTTTGAAATAGAATTACATGCTTCTTGTTTCCTGATGTTAAAACTGAGCGTTACTTCACAATCAGTGACTATGGCATTAGGAAAACGTTCTGAGAGAACAACCAGACAACAGTTTTGTGCTATATTGCTTCATGTTGTCACGCATCTGCACAGAGAAATCCCTGACTGAACTGGTCAGCTACTAGTCATTCTCAATATAGCTATGGTGGCTTTTACAACCTGTTTATTGTGTGCAATTTTATACTCATTTAAGCTACATTTAAACCAGTTATTGTTTCTATACTATGACTAAGTTACATGTCTTTGAACTTGTAACTAGATTTTAAATGTATAGAAATATACAGAAAAAATTAACAGTAAGACAAAATGGGAAAAAACTCACCTGAAAAGGTCAAAGATTGTCAAATATGTGTAAGCAGTTAAAGCTGTAAAGAAAAGTAAATATTAAAACTTAATACTTAATTTTTCAATGCAAAAGTCACTTGTATTCTAAGTCCCTTTTGTGCAGTGCTTTTCCATCTTCTACCTACATAATCTGCCTCTGCTGATACATCAAGTCTCTGTTATTCTAAAGACACCAATATATTTAATATCATAAGCAGGTTGATTATGGCAATCTTAATTCAACTAAAGCATGTAAGAAAGCCCAGATACAAAAGGTATCACATTTGTGACTAAGTTGTAACTAGGAATTTAAGTACTGGAAAGTCAGGAGATCTTCCAGAAACACATTACTTACCAAAGTAAAAGATCTTTCTTATGTGCATTATTGCAGTGAAAAGTAGGTTGAACTGAATGCTTTACTTGTTTTGCATCTCTAACCTATCCTGATACTGCAAGAAAACCCGCATCAAAAATTAAAAACTAAAAAAGCATTCTATTCTCAGTACAGGAGACAGGAAGCACATGGAAGCCCCTATCCAAAAGCAGAAGGCACACAAACCTGCATTGGGTCTGGCTGATCTGGACTTCATTTCCTCACAGCAGCCCTCAGAGTGCTGTGCTTTGCAGTGGCACATATAGAGGTGCTGGAAACACTCCAGTATTTTGGTTACTGCTGAGCATTCCTTGGAAGCAAAGAAGTCTTAAGCCTTTTCCACACTACAAACATCCTCATTCAACTGCAAGTGAGGGTCTCTGCATGTCACTGGCACTACTTATACATGGAACAGGTTTGAGGACCAGTAACTCAAGAAGTCTACTACTAGTTTTCAGTCTTAAAGATGAAGGAGCTACTGCAGGAAGCAAATGACCAGCAGGACTGAAAAACTTTGCAAACTTTGATGGAGTTCCACCCATCCAAACTCGTCTGTGAAAAATGCTTCTAAACTCACTGTGGCAAATCAAAAGGAAGCACTTTCTGAACCTGGCTGTGCAAACCCCTAACTCCCATTAGGTACTGGATTTGGCTTTTTCACTCAACTGGAACTTCACAAATTAAGAAACACACAGTAGTTTGCTGTAGTTTCAGTACACAAGAGCCACCTACCTATGCTGTTTGTAGAGCTGCACCACATGAGCAGGAAGCCAATACATATTAAATTTATAGCACCAAACAGTAAAATCTTCCAGGACTGTTGATGAGAATAAATATGTATTTTAAACTTTCCAAAATTTGCAAGACAGAAGTATAACTATCTGGTCTTAAAATCAATACTGCAGTACTTAGTCATGCAAACAGAACTGGCTTCTCCTCCCACCCAAAAATTCACCACTCATTTCAGAACAGCAAGCCCTTACTCTACTTTAAACTTTTCAGACTATTTTAAAACTCGTTTATGAATGCCACCATGCTTAAAATACCTTTTTGGTCTAAAAAAAACCCCACCCATCTTTAATATTTGCATTTTACTATAGCACACAGCATCTGACTTTTGAAGACCAACTTGTGCAACTTTATATTAGTGGGTTCCTTTTTTTGTGCTGAAACTTTTGTCCCAAAAACATCTGAATACATTCAGTTTACAGTTCTACTGAACCCACCAGATATAAGTATAATTCTGGAGAACACTAATTCACAGGGACAATGCACAGAAGCAATACAGCTTTAAAGATATATATTTTTTTTTTTTTAAGCACAGCTAGAAAAATTCAAAGAAAAAATTTCATAATAGACTTAAGTTACTAATGTATTTTAACTTACTACAGCTAATGTATTTTTATTGTAATTATGAGTTTTTGTAAACAATACTTACCCTTCTGTCTGCTGCAACCAACCTAAACTCCTGTGTTAACTTTCCAACCAAGGATCTTTGTGATTTGCGGAACAGGTGTATTGTCCCCTTAAAAAAAAATCAAAAGTTTAATTAAAAACTTTACTTAAACCATAATTTAAATCAGCAAAAAGGAAACCTACATTTATGAACTATTTTCAAAATTACATCAAAGACTCAGGCGAATTTTTGTTATCCAAAAATATTACAAACTTTAAACTCAATATTTTGGTAACCATTTCACATGGTTATTATATTAGAAAATGACAAATTACTTAGAATCAAGCTTCATTTAGACATAATCCAGAACTCAAGTTTACTGAAAAAGACACTAAAATATCATTTAAAGAGTGGGTTTTAACTTTTATTTAGATGAAACTACTACAAGACAGTCTGAATACACAAATATTTTTCTTCATCAAAGCACACCTCCCACCCAAAGGCAATGGATTTATTAAACAGGAAAACATTGTTTATAGAGCTGTAAATGAGAACCCACCACAGAAGTGAAAACAATGCTGGTGATGTGATGAACACAAGGCCAGTAACAAAACGAGACACACCAACAATTTTGGCTCGGACTTAACCTAAAGGGGTGCTACATGGCTCTCCTGCAAGTGTGACAGGGAGTAGACTGCCAGAGAAATTCATCTGCCATGACACTTGTCTCCCTTTCCTCGGAGGGCCCAAGCTTCTAGCTGGTTGTCCTCCATCCTGCTCTCCCCACAAAGTAGTAAGCTTTCCATGTGAAAAGCCCTTTGCAATTGCAGTAGAAATTTGTGGACTTGTAATGGATGGTCTGCCATCTGCAGCATTTTGGGACCAGATTAAATAAGGCTTGATTTTAAGCTATCACACCTCAGCTGCCAGCAGAAGGCAAAAAGACATACTCATGGGCTCTTCACCAAAATAAATTTAATCAACTTTCAGACATTTTGTCAACACAGCTGCATTTCATATTATCTGAGAAAGTGTGGCATGAATTAAAGCACAACTACAGATTCCAAGTTTAGCTCATCTGTGACAAAACACTGACACTCTCTTCTTTACTACCAAATCATTACATGATTATTTTAATTCTTAATAGACACATGCAGGATGCCAGAACACCTCGGAAAGCTTTTATAACAGGCAGTGGACGGCCTGCTTGTGAAAGCTATTGTGTTACAGAATCACAAAGAATCATAGACTAACCTGAGTTGGAAGGGACCCACAAAGATGACTGAATCCAACTCCTGGCCTGCACAGGACACCCCAAGAGTCACACCATGTGCCTGACAGCATTGTCCAAGCTCTTCTTGAACTCTGTCAGGCTGGCGCTGTGACCACTTCCCTGGGGAGCCTGTTCCAGTGCTCAGTCACTCTCTGAGTGAAGAATCTTTCCCTAATATCCAACCTAAACCTCCCCGACACAATTTCAGGCCTTTCCCTCAGGTCCTGTCACTGTCACCACAGAGCAGAGATCAATGCCTGCCGCTTCTCTTCCCCTAACAAGGAAGGTGTAACTGCAGTGAGGTCTGTCCTCATTCTCCTCTTCCCCAGGCTGATCAGACCAAGTGACCTCAGCCATTCCTTTCATGGCTCCCCCTTCCCCCAGACCCTTCACATCTTCCTATCCCTCCTTGTCGCCTTTGCGCCCACTGCTTTCCCACACTGTTGGCACTGTGTCCATCGCCCAGCCACACCTCCCTGTCCACAGAGGATGCCGTGCATCAGAGCTGCGAATGTTATGCCACAGAATTCTGTGCACCTCGTGCAAACCCACGCAGGCCGCAGCCCACCTCTGGAAGCGAGCTCCAGCTCAGCACGTATCGCACCTCGGCACTAAGGCATCCCTCGATGCTACAGTGCTGCCGAGAGCCCGGTGCTGGCAGGGCGGCTGCCCCACACCTCAGCCCCCGAGGCGCTAGAAGAGCCCCAGGAGCTGTGTTTGTGCAGCGAGCGGCACGGTCTGCTCCAACAGGTGACAGCACCTGTTATCCATACCCATGGCACTTCAGCGGTGCTCAGAGTGACAAGGGAACATTTTGCCGCCCAGCTGAACACGCACTCGCGGCGGTTGTTCCCAAAAGAACGGGTTTTCGTCTTTGCGAAGCGACCCACAGAGTGACAGCCCGACACCGGGGAAGCAAGCGCACTATAACCTGCTTGTCCTGCGGCGAGTCGCAGCTCCCCGGCCGATGTGCCGCTGAAGAAGAACTCCGAGCCTCAGACAGCAGCCCGGCCACCCCGTTCGAGAGGCAGCTCGGGCACAGGAGCCCCCCACGGCCCCGGCACCCTCCGGCCGCGGTCGAGGGGCGGGCGGAGAGCCCCGAGCAGGAAACACGGCACGGGCAGCGACGCCCCGCGCTGCCCCCGGGCCCCGGGCCCGTTATGGGCCGCGCCAGCCCGGGCGCCCCGCGGGGCCGCCGCCCTGCCGAGGGAGCGGGCACTTCCAGCAGCCTCCTCACCCCGTGCTCCACGCACGACTTTCCTTCCCCGTTCCCTCCTTGCCCCCAGAAGGGGCCACTCACCATATTATTCCCCGCAGCGGAAGAGACGGCGCCATGCGAGGCCGGAAGGGGCGGGAGAGGTTCCCGTCGCCGCGGCAACGAGCGGGCCCGGGGGGACACGTGGCGGAAGCGCGCCCGCTGGGAGCCGGCGGGCCTCCGGGCCCATCCCCATCCCGTGGGATGTGCGGCACAACGCGCCCTTCCCTCGCTCCTCCCCCGCCAGCGGCAGGCCGGGATATAGAGGTCATGGGTGGCGCCTCACCGCTCTTCTGCTGGTATCTGCCCGCGGCCTGCGAGAGGCCAAGGAAAGGGCTCCCACGGGTGGTGACCATCACAGACTCAGAGTCCAGCCTATGAGCAAACGCCACCATGTCAACCGGGCCATAGCACTGAGTGCCACGTCCAGTCTTTCCTTTAAACACCTCCAAGGATGGTGACTCCACCACTTCCCCGACAGCCCATTCCAATATCTAACCACCCTTTCTGTGAAGAAATTCGTCCTAGTGTTCAAGCTAAACCTCCCATGGCACATCTTAAGACTGGCTTAGTCCTAGGCTTGTCATAGCCTGTCACGATACTCCACTACAGTAGTTCAACAAGGATGGCTTTGCTTCCTGGTACGAGCACTCCTCCGTCCCCACAGCCAGCCCTCTCCCTGCCGCGGTGCTCGGCCTTAAGGGCACTGAGCCTGCAAAAGGCATTTCTTCTCCTCAGCAAAACCCCCAAAGGACAGCAGCTTTCCAAACTACAGGAATTAAGTTGAAAATTTAGTCACTTTGTTCTGTGCTGAGATTCTTAGAAGTGCTCCCGTTGCTGTGAACGTGAACATTAAAGGCATCACAGTCTAGAGGAGGGATCTGCACGCAGTCTAAAACCCATCCCAGAATCTGCTGCTTTCCAAGGCAGACTTGGAAAGAGGATTCTGATACTGACTACTGGAACACTGGGACACGAGGGCTGCGAGGTGACAGCGATCCCTGGTGTGGGTGGGCAGCAGATCGCTTCGCTGTGCCCTGAAGTTCCTGCAAGAAGGAATGTGTACGGCAGGACCGCTTTGCCTGGAAAGTACAACGATATACAGAACAGAACTAATCTTGGAAGGTCAGATAGCTCTTAAGAAAAATTGTGTTGCAAAGCAACTGCATGGGACTGGATGTACTGAAAGATTCACAAAACAGCTTATTTATTATTTATCATTATTATTTGCAAAGTAAGTGGAAAAGAGAGGAATAAAAATTGAAGTGAGGTATTTTATTAAGACAGATTATTGTGCCTAGGAAGAAACTTTTGAAACAGCCTTCTGTAACACTGCCTTAATCTTTGTTCTTTTAAGGAGTCTATTCAGTTCTCCAGTACTCATAGTTAAACTGGTTAAAAATGTTTTTAACCAGTTAAACTGGTAAAAATCTCACCTGTTCTGTAAAACATACCAAAATACTTACCTGACTGTGGGTGAGAGTTTGGCTTGTTCCTGGTTTAATTTGATGTACCTGTCTTTAATCTGCTTCACAGTTAAGTGTGCTTCACAATTAAGTTGTTTGTATTGTCTCCTGTTCTGTGCACTTGCAGAGCACAGATGTGCTTTCGTTATTGATAAAAAAAGAAAAAATTTTTATTTTCCAGATTTTGAGTGTATCTGGTCCTTAGGGGACACAGTATCATTAATTAAGAACAGCTATCAAACTGATCAGGTAATTGTACTCCATAAAATATATTTAATATCTCAGACCTCATTCTAAGCTCTTGGCTGTAACCAGTAAGCTTTTTTACAGTGTACGGACACTATAGTTTTGGAAACTATTTGCAAAGAATAGGTTTTTGCTTTATAGAATGTGGATGACAAGCAAGAAATTCAAACTGCAGCTGCTGCCTCCATTCAAATTTAATGAGGAAATCAGAACTCAGGTGAACACTGTAAAATTTGCTCCACAAAGCTGTTTGGTTACTTCATTGTTGACGTAGTATTGGGATTTATCTGATGTCACAGGGTGTTTCTTTCCAGAAGAGGCCAGTAGTTAGTTATTAGAAACTGCACTTGCAGAAGTGTCTTCACAGAAGAAAAATTCTACAATAGCATTCTGCATATAACAAATCTAGGTCTTCAAGAATGTCACAGCTGAGGCAAGTTTGAGGCCTTTTAGAAATTGCTGACATGAGATTTGAAAATAACAGAAGTTACAGACTTAAGAAAGAACATATTGTTCTTACAGTATACGCTTGCCAAAAAAGTGGAATTTTCAAACCTGTGTGGTAAAAACATCATACTTTGCTCAATAGGTAGGTTGTTTGTAGGCTGGTATTTTGAAAAACATGTTGGGTTGTTTTTTTTTTAATATAGCTACAACACAGCACCTGGAGTAATCCCACAAGTGTTGAGAAATGGATTTTAGTTAAATTGTATTTCTCTGCCTTCACCACTACATGTATTTTCTGTTTTATCATGATACACAGAATAAAAAGTAACTTAGAGAAAGTTACAAAACTGTCTTCTCTAGAGCCATATGAACCCTTGCAGGAAACAAACAAACAAACAAACAAANCCCCCCCCCCCCCCCCCACGTTTTAACTTACTTTTTTTCTGACTTTTCTCTGGCAAACTTAGAGCACTAAAATACAGAAATAAACAGATCTCCATCTGAGATACACTGGCATCTAACAATCTAACACTAGGCATGAAGCCTTGCCTCCCACCTTGGCTGGAATGGGAACCATTTAATGAGTCCAAGGTAAACTTCAGTCCAGGGTATGCTACCAAAAACAAAATCTCTGCAGATTCCAAAATAGCAAATGGTGGGATATATTTTTTCATGCTCTTCTTTCTTCATTAATTTTAATTTATCTAATTATCTCCTCTACAAAATATTTGAATGTCTGTAACCTATACACTAATAGAAATAATTACCACAGTCACGTAACAGAAAAGTTACCAACAAAAATAATTTTAGTGTTTCAAAAACTACCTCCTAGCAGTAGTATTTCAGCCAGACAGAGATACTTTGGATAGACCCCAGTGATGTCTGTCTGTCCTTAGGAATTATTCCTTGACAGAAGCAGGAATAGCTCACATGCTTTCAGTCCAAAACACTGTTGTTTTTTTTTTTTCCTCCTAGCTGTAATGATTTTTATGTGGTTGGTTTGTTTTAGCAGTGATTGACATGATGATGTGTGGAAGGCAGTGGGCATGGCTGGTTTTTGGGAGACTCCTAATGCTGCCAAATATGTAATATTCAAATTAGTCTAAAAAAAATAAAGTTTGATTAATTTCATCTTCAGGATGTAACTGTAATAACAGAATACCCTCTTAGCTGTAAACAGTCCAGATGCAGGCTCAAGACAAGAATTACAAATGGTAAGGCAATGGGGATAAGTAAAGGAATCATGTTGTTAACTCAGAATTAACAGCAGCACTCCCCCAAACAAAAGAAAAGCCATTTTGAAGCCCAGCAAATTTGCTCCAAATTTTTCAGGACTTCACCATGACCACCAGAATTGGTTATGTGAAACCTCCTGCTTTTCACTATAACCTAGCAAGATTAGGATAAGCACACACTTTCAGTTTAAGCATGTTTATTTAGGAAGTAACACTTCTGTTTACATTAGTTTTAAGAACTTGAGTTATGTTCTTTAGAAACTGGTTTATTTACATATTCATTGTTCCATCATGTGATATACAACACCTGATGTTTTTAATTTTTTTTTAAACCAGCAGCAATTTAATAGGCTTCAAGTTTAATGAGAAGGCTTTTAGTTTTGGACATTTTATCTGATAAACAGACAAGAAAACAGTAATAACAGGACAAACAAAATATTTTATTGTGAGCTAAAGCTATGTGACTGCTCATCATGCTTTTTTACATTGCTTATTAGTAAAACGGTGTTTAACATTTCAGAAAACATTCTTAAAAGAACAATGAAACAAAAGTGCTTCTAAGCAACAAAATACAAAAATTAGTCCCATCCCAGACTGGAGTTGTCCAATATGTTTTATGGGGGTGGGGTATGGTGTTTTGTCTCCACCTTTGGTTTTCATCACTTTAATACAGATTTCTGAAAAATACTGACTAGCCCTTCACACAACTAAAATCTGGAATCATGTGGCAAAAACAGTTTCTGTATTTCCAGTCCCTTTGACCGGTGTGCGACTATTAGACAAAGTACTTTCTTCCCCACTTCTAATGGGAGAAAACCCTGCGTAGCTGAGAGGCCACACCCCGGCATCTCTGAGGACCACGCCTGTATTAACCAACTACAAAGAACGCTGACCTTTTATCCTCAAAGCCACGTCTCTGAAGAAAGGATTTTTTAAGAAGTGTATCTTAAGAAGGCAAGGAAAGTCTTACAGCAAAACAAGGTTCATCACCATAGTTTCCAGAAGTAATGTCAAGCATTTTCAAATCAAAACATCAGACTCTGAAGAATCTGCAGTGTTGAGCCAGTATATTGAATTCACCAGAGGAGTGTATACCTTGCCAATTATTGCTGAACTCAGGAGGTAGTTACTGACAAGGTAAGAAGTTTCCACTCTAAGACAGTTAATAATTTACACAAGAAGCAGGAAAAACAGAATACACATTTCCCCATATTTTACAAGATGATTTTGTATTTGCAGGAAGTGACAACTTAAGTTCCTCATCCTGTGGAATAGCTACTATAATTAAAAGAAAAGATACTGAAAATTAAAATTAAATGAGAAATTCTAAAATAAAATAGCTGATCAATTCGTCATCTCTTAGGATGTCTGCAGATCATCCTAAGCATGAAAATTCACATAGGTCAGTAAAATAACATTCTTCAACATTAAATAGTAGCTCAAGAGAAACTAATAATAAAACTGCCTCTAATTAGCACATGGACTGAGATAACTAGTTGCATTCACCACCTGCTTGTTACTCTTCATTCCATTTTTGATATCTGGTAGAAACCCCAACAACTTAAAGCATCAGAAAAGCTCACAGCCACCACAGAAAATGAATGAAAATCTGGTCAGGTACAGTACCACTGGCCACCTCCCAAAGCTGCCACATGCAGAAGCATCACTAAAGTGCTGGAGAAGCTAGAGAAGCACGTCCTAGGTACAACTATGCATCATCCATGCCTTGGGTAGGAAAGCACTATGAAAATCTAGGGCACAGAGTCTCACCATAGGTGATTAGGGAAACCCTAAGGAGAACGCTGATTTCCAGTGGCAGAACAGATGTCTCAGTTCTATTTGCCAGCATATCTGACTTCAGTATTCCCAGTACAAAGTACTTAAATTTCACAAGAGGGACCTAACAGTAGTGCCAAGCAGTGCTAAACCCCACCTGTTTAGAATAGAAAAAATACTATTTATTCTATACCAGAACGTAAGGTTAATTGAGTTACATGTATAACAACTGTAATTTTAAAAACATTTGAGAGAATGGAACAGTAAAACCAGCAAGAGCCTCTAATTACTATAGTGACAACACACCTTCTCAGTTTAGAGATCCCATTCTTACTCATTTTAAAGTGTTATTATCACCTTCGTTACCTACATGAAGTTGCAGGGCCATATTCAACAGAACTGTACTAGCAACTGCTTTGAGTCAGTAAGACATCTCGGACAAAATGCCTATTTCTGATACACTAAGCACTGTAAAACATAAGAAACTAGAAGGACAGAGAAACTTATTTGTGCATAAATAGCCAAGTTTAAGGCTTATCTTTAATATTCTCTGTTGGTTTTGTCTTAGCATACGCAGAGAAGCTGTACAGGTTTGCTGTAGTCCACAGAGAAGTCAACATTAGTAAAGGGAGCATCATAACACACAACAAATTCTCATTTTAAGGAGAAAAAGCAATCTACATACTATTCTTCCAGTATGTTGAAAGACAAAAAGTGTGGCTCCTGCTTAATAAAAAGCAGAAACCTGCTTAATAAAAGCACAAAGATGTATGAAGAAGGTTGTTATAAAAAACACAAGGGTTTTGGGTTGGTTTTATTTTCTCCCTCCAGTAACTGCTACACTTGAAAGTCAGTAAAACACACTTACAGAGCCAGACAAGCTGCTTACTAATCATGTCAAAAAAGTGGGTCAAATCGTTCATTCACTAGCAGTGGGCAGATTCACAGAAAAAAAGGTGGGGAAAGAAAGAAAAAAGAAAAAGAAAGAAAAAAAACTGGTTTGGAGAGCTAATGGAATGGTAGTCTTTACAAAGGTTTAAAGCACCTAAGCTGCTGTCCTGTTTATCCTGATTCAAAACATTGTATTTGAACACAACCTGATTTTATGGAAAATAGAGTTGTAAAGTTGTATGTAAGTTAAGTACTATGTAAGACTTGGGAAATATGGGTAATATGAGTCTGTGGCGGGTTTTTTTTTTTGGGGGGGGGGGGGGG